>JAEIFU010001090.1:0-82241 GCA_018904235.1 Lordiphosa stackelbergi | reverse complement strand
ATTAAAGTTTTAAAGCTAGGTTCTTGAAATTTGGTACATACAATAGTGTCGATGCACATAAAAATATATCTAAGTTTCAGACCGATCTGACCACGCCTTCCCTACGCCCATATGAGATAGGTTTCATCTTATTGATACTTGTACGGTAATTAATAATTCTAGCACTCGTCAAATTCAACAAATGTTTTTAATTCATTTTTTTAACACTTAACCTTAATATTAATAAGAAAAAAACAAGCATTCAAAATGACTATAAATAAGTATTTTACATTTAACAATAAAGACCGTTGCAGTCGAGTAGCCCGACTTCAATATACCCTGTACAATTGACAACGAGAGCGTAAGTTAAAGTCGGCTCTAACCGACTTCGATAAACCCGTTACTCATGAAAAAACATGTTTAACAGTGCTCCTGCGTTCCTTAGGTGACCATCCGAAAAGTATGCAACATTTTTTTAGGGTGGGTGGGGTGGTAGCGGGGGTGGCTTGGTTCGCATTTTTTGCTCATAACTTGTGAACCGTTCATCCGATTTTTATCATTTCTTCGGCAAATCGATTCATTTTGCTAATTACTAACTATCTCTAGAAAGTACGAATCGTCTATCTTCAAAACTGTGGGAGATATAACGTTTTTTCCAAATTGCGGGGGCGGGAGGGGGCGTGGCCAAAATTTGAAACAAACTTGATCTGCGTACAGATAAAAGAAGCATTTGTCCCATACATGTCAAACCTCTATCTCTTACCATCTCTGAGATCGACGCGTTCATACAGACAGACGGACAGACGGACAGACGACGGACAGACGGACGGACGGACATGCCTAAATCGACTCGGCTGTTGATGCTGATCAAGAATATATATACTTTATAGGGTCGGAAATGTTTCCTTCTCCCTGTTACATACATTTGCACAACTTCATGATCCCCTTTTACCCATTTTTAATGGGTACAGGGTATAAAAATGTTCCTAAAAGTCATCTTCTACATCAATTTCTATTGAAAGCGGATTTTCAGAGTCAGAATCTAAATCACTATCACTATAGCATCAAAAACGGGAACATTGTTATTATTATTCATGTTACAAAAATATAGCAAGTTTGGTGATTCCAAAAGTTCGATTACGTCTGCTGGTAGGGGTAGCTTATTTTGCTGACCCAATCTTTTTGTTAGATAGATGCTCGACACAAGAGGATCTGAGGAATCCATTGCTCTGTGATGTTCGAAAACGTCTGCATGTAACCTCCTGTCACTCTTATAGTATTTGTTGCGAGCCTCTGAGGCGTTCTCGCCAAGAACACCTAATGGAAGGTGTTATGCTTCTATTATTTGGTAGCCGTGCATTAACACTTTATGGACTGTTGCCGACATTGGAAACCATAGGACATATATGTCATATATTTCATCCTTTTTCTCCGTGCTTAAGTCGAATTCTTTCAGTTCATCATAAATCCAACTCGAAACGGCAGATGCGCTACGATTGTTTTGTATGTAGATATCAAGCAGTTCCTTATAGGCGAACACATCTACAGCTACAATATTAGGGATTTATACACATCGGAGCAAAATGGAGCAAAAAAAGCTTTTTAAAATTAGTTTATATACATTTTGCACTATAATGACACATAATTACTTTTTGGCACAACTTGGCACAAAATTAGTTATAATCCACAACAGACGGGTTAGCAGGTTAGCTTTTTTCTACTTTTGGACAACACAAATAAATGCACACAAAAACACATTAACAAACATGAACAAAATCTTTTTAATACAAATATTCTACATAACTTGGTCTTTCTTTTCCATAATTTTAGTGAAAATTTTTTAAACCACAATAATTTTGGCACGCTCGTAGTAAGTAAACAGAAACTTTCCCGCGCTTTTTAGTTTCGCACGCATGCAATCAAACAGCTGACTTTGAAGGGCATGCATCAAAATAATTAAAATCTTTTGATTCATTTTAGTCAAAGTATATACTGTTCAAATATTATTATTAAAACAGGTTTACTTTCTATAAAAAATTAGCATTTTCGTCGAAAAATCGGCTCGCTGGCCCAATGTGCACTGTGTAAAAAAAATATTTATCTGTGTCGATACGTGACATGTCGATAATGCAAAGCATCATTATATTATAAATATTTTTTTTAGATAGTATTTTAAAGTCATATTTATACCCTTGCAAAGGGTATTATAAATTTGGACAGAAGTTTGCAACGCATAGAAATATTCATTTCCGAACCTATATGTAAACTATATATATTCTTGATCAGGTGACGAGCTGAGTCGATTGAGTTTTTGTCCGTCCGTCTGTCTGTTCGTCTGCCCGGTCGTCGTCTGTTTATTGTTTATTCTTGAATTTCCTAGCACGACAAGAAGTATTCTTATATGTTATTGTGCTAGTCACGACGGTTACAGATTAACGATAAATTTTAAGATAGATTAAATTAATTTACATTTCACAGACAAAGTTACAAACAAAAATAACAGAATAAGAGTTTAATTAAATTGGAATTAACTTTGTTTTAGATAAATGAGAAGATTAACTTAAAAGCTATAATATATATATATATAATGGTGTGTAGGTGATTACTGAGTTTTGCTTTAAATAGCGATGCGCTTGTAACAGACTTTAGGTAATGTGGTAGCTGGTTCCAAAGACGAACGGCATAAATAAAGAACTGCGGGTCAGAACTAGCAAGATTAGTTTTTATTGATATAATATTATTAGTCCTCATTGATGCACTAAAGCTTAGCATAGAGTATAAGTAAGAAGGTTTTTCGTATATATAATTTTGTGTAGCATTGTCAAAGCTCTCAGATTTATATACGATTTTAGGCTGCATGTTCCGTAATATGACTTCGTGGTTTTATGTTATAGACATACCTGGCAATATTATTAAATAAAACATTGATTTTGTTAAAACTAGTGGCATCACACTTCCCAAAGACCTCTAATCCATAAAATAAAAGAGGGCATCAAGTAAGATTTTGCAATCAAAAGTCTAATTGTTGGGGTAGGCACAGCTTCGTTAAATTTAGGCTCCTTAACATTCCATAAGTTTTTCCAACTGCTTGAGTAACATGATTACACCATGACAGTGTTCCATTAAAAGTAAAGCCAAGATTGACAGCATGGTCAACATATTTAATTTTACTTGTGTTTATTCTTAGCTTTGGGAAGTGATCAGTATTCAGTATTTTCTTATATATTACTAGGCATTTCGATTTTAAGGGATTAAATCCAAGTCCATTTTCTTCTGCCCATTTGTTTATAACTAAGAGCTCACTATTACATACATTTATACTTTCACTAATTCTATTTATCGGACAACTAATATACATTTGAACATCGTCAGCATACATATGGACTTTACTTTTTGACAATACACTTTAACATACAAAGTAAACTGCAGTGGCCCAAGGACGAACCTTGAGGCACACCGCGCTTAGTCACAAGAAAAGTTGAAAAGTCAGATGATGTTACTACCGCTTGACTACGATTACTAAGATAGGAGGAGAGAGGTTTGAGTGAAGTATTAGAGAAGTTGTATAGTTTTGCTTACTTTGTACAGAGAAATTTTCATGGTTCACTGTTGTCAAACGCTTTACTGAAGTCAAGTAGTTGAGAAAAGTGACTTTCCCATTGTCCGTCTGTTTCCAAATGTCTTCACTTATTTTTAATATCGCTGTGGTACTACTTTGATTTTGGGACGGGAACTATTCTCGACCGCTGTATTAAAAATATATGTAATTAGTGGCAGGATCTAAGGTAACAATATTTTAAGAAATTTTGGATTAATATTATCAAGGCCTACTGCGTTTGATTTTATCTTAAGAATAGCTTCCAGTACATCAGCTTGGTCTGTTTCTACGCGAACTAGTCTCTCAGTTTTAAAGCTATCGAGCTGAAATTTTGCACAGAGTCTTCTTTTTACTGCACACTGCTAATATGTCGGAACCGACTGGATCAGATGACTATATCTTATAGCTGCCATAGAAACTATCGGTCGAAAAGTGGGTTTTAATGAGAAAAACTTTTTTGTTTTTATACCCTTGGAGAGGGTATATTAAAATTGTCCGGATGTTTGTAACGCACAGAAGGAAGCATCTCCGACCACATAAAGTATATATATTCTTGATCAGCGCGACGAGCTGAGTTGATATAGCCATGTCCGTCTGTCCGTCTGTCCGTCCGTCCGTCCGTCCGTCTGTTTCTATGCTATCTCCTCCGTCAGTTTTAAAGCTATCGTTACCAAACTTTGCACGAAGTCTTTTGGTACAAATACGCTGCACATTTGTCGGAACGCCGCCATAGAAACGATCGGTTGAAAAAGTAGTTCTAGTGAGAAAAACTTTTTGTTTTTAGTGCTATCGCTACCAACGTTCGTATTTATAAGTTTTGTATGCTTTCACATAATTTCCTTGAGATTTATCAAAAATCGGACAACTATATAGTATAGCTGCCATACAAAGTATAAGTCTGAAAAAAGTCTTAGTGAGAAAAACTTTTTTTCTTCAATGCTATCGCTCCCAACCCCTCGTATTTATAAGTTTTTTATGCTTTAATTTCAGCAAGTTTTATGCAAATCGGGCAACTATATATTGTAGTATAGCTGCCATACTAAAGATAGATCTGAAAAAAAGTTTTAGTATGAAAAACTTTTTTGTTTTCACTGCTGTCGCTACCATACTCGTTACTGATCAATATGATATGCTAACACATAATTCTGTCAAGTCTGATCCAAATCGGATGACTATAGCATATAGCTGCCATAGGAATGATCGATCGAAAAATCTTTTTTAGTGAGAAAAACTTATTTCGTTTTCAATGGTAGCGTGTTTGTACGTTTCAGTTATAATTATTATCTGTCTCAACACAAATTTGGAGAGTTTTGGTCAAAATCGGATGACTATATCTTATAGCTGTCATAGGAACTATCGGTCGAAAAGTGGGTTTTATTTAAAAAATTTGTTTGTTTTAATGCTGGCGTTCTTAAACTCTGATTTATTAAAACATTTGCAAGGGTATAAAAACTTTGGCAAAGACGAAGTTAGCTTGGCCTTCTCGTTTAAAGTAATTTCGGTCGGATCATCATTTGCACATATTGTAAAGTATCCAGGTCTGTCAAACGAATAGCCGTGGGGCCGCTACCAACATGTCGTCCATTCAGATGGGTGAGACTAAATGTGAAAATTATCATCAGAATTCAATAAATATTTCAAGTATTAAACTTTATACTTACCCTAAAGAATTGCATTGGTCAAACCACCAGGCACCTTGGCATATTTTGGCACAGTTCGCCCACCAGAAGTTGTCATTGTCCTGATCATAGGTGGTAAATTTCATGCCCACATTGTATACCATGCCTCGAATATTACGACTGTAATCTGTCATGTCGCCCAACACTTTCAATTCATACTTTTCCGCCTCGCTTCCGATAAGAAAGCGATTGTATTTAACATAATCTGTGCTCGACTCAAAGTCAAAACCATATACATAGATAAGAAGCTCATGCGGTTCGTTGGAGGTCATTCTGTGCAACTTATCCAAGCCAATGAAAAACTCTCCCGATAAGTCACCAAATCCTTCACGATATTCATTCCAATTTCGATAAAAATCCACACTACCATCCAATCGTCGTTGAATAACTGTCCAACCTGGTCCATGCTCCAAGCGTGATTCGCAGGGAGCCGAGAAGGGTGCACCACCGGGAACGTATAACAAGTGAATGGCCGTGGAATTGAAAAAGGGTAAACAACTGGATGCTTGGGAGGTCTTAAGTTGTTGTCGGTAATCTGAAAGTTGCACTTCATTTTCTTTCAGTTTCACTCCATCGGCCAGTGACTTCAGCTGAAGACTCGTTAAGGCCAAATCCTTTTCCATGAAAACGGTCCCAAATGAGTTCACTGAAGAGTTTAAGTTTTTGATTATGTCCTCCTGCTTTCGTATGGTGGACGCATTTGCATCAATCTGAGCCTCATAGGCCACCAGAAGATCCTGCAATTCCTGAACTTTGGCTGCATCTGCCTGGGATTTGGATTTGAAGGCAGCCACTTGGCGTTTCATATTTCGCAACTTGGCTTTCAAGTCTTCCATATAAGCTGGAGAATGGAATGTTGGTAACTCTAAGTCAGAGGCATTTATGTGTATGCTCAGCTTACCCTTGTCATTCTCAATCGGAGTCACTTGGGTTGTAGTTTCCACCATTTCTATAAGCTCCTCAATTGATTCAGTGGTCTCAAAAACTGGCGTTTGCAGAGTGATCACAGCCAGTATCGACATTAACAAGATACTTAAAACAAATCTCATTGTGTTACTTTTAATTTTGGATCGATGATGATGATGTTCCTCGACTGTTCAACACAAACTGACTGCCCGTATGAAGAAACTTTGCTTTCAGTCTGGAATTTGAGCGATAAGGCAAGTTTTGCGGATGTTAGTAAATATAAAGAAAAGGGAATGAGCTAAGAGCGAAGAGTATTTTAATATCCATATTCAAATAATTCAGCCATAAAGACGCCAGAATTCTCTTTGAAGAAAGCAGCTGCGTGCCCATTAAGCTCAGTAAAAGCTGATTCAATGTACCCCTTTCATAGGGAATCTCCTCAGTATTAAAGCTATCTGAATCCCACATTGCACAAGGCCGTAAAATATATAAATATAAGCTGTATATCGGATGACTATATTGCATATAGATGTAATAGCAACGTTATGTCCGTTTACTCTTTACTATAGGCTTAAATAAATTTTTAACTTGGGAAACGACATAGCTCCGACGACATATCTCCCGCCGTTACCAAAACGACATATCTCCGCGCCTGGAGATATGACGCTTTAAAACGACATAACTCCGCGGGGATATATTTTTTATAGGGGAGATATGTTTAAAACGACATATTCGGTTGTGATCAATCGCGGAGCTAGCGATATATCTCCGCTGCCGACGTTTACAAACGACATATCTCCGCGCGGAGGTATGTCGTTTTGAAACGTCATATCTCCGCTGAACGGCGGGTATGACGTTTCAAACGACATATCTCCGCACAAACGACGCGCGAGAGACAAAAGACATATCTCCGCCGCGTTTCAAACGACATATCTCCGCGCGGAGGTATGTCGTTTTGAAACGTCATATCTCCGCCGCTTCATAGACGATATATCGCCGCGTCGAGGCGACATAATAAGATGTATAAAATATTTTAACAAGCTAAGGCATTTTTTAACAAGTTAAGATCATAAGAGCCTAAATATTGAAGTTTTTTTGAATAATTAATAATAAAATAAAATAAATTAATGTATTAGCTTGTTAAAATATTTTATACAGTTTTAATTTGGCAACATTTTTGCTGATAAATTTTAGAATTTTCAAAAAACCGTCCAAACATCATTTATTTCTTTATTCATGGATAAGAACAAGTAAAACGCGTAATGTTTTACTCTAAAAGCTTAAAAATAAAAATTAGTTGGCAGCTATTTTGGTAAAAAAACACTTGAGTACATAACGAAGAACGACAACAAAAAAGTGATTTTTTTGGAAATACACACATTTGGGGCCCTTTTAAGGGATGTAGAAGTGCTTAAATTGTAAAACCTTGTTTAGAAAAGTTGTTTGGTATCTGAAAAGCTTCACTATTGCCAAAGAAAGAATGCGAAAATTTCTGATTTTTTTAATGTTATACTTAAAAAAGTCAAAAAAATACGTTTTTGAATTAAAGTTTTTAAAGAAATACTCCCGGAAAACACGAGTTTTTTAAAAACCTTTGTACAACAAATTTATTCTGTAAGAAGCTACAACTTTGCTGAAAACAGTTTGCAGTTATCACCAAAACTGAATGAGCTGTTTGCCCAAAACAAATGACACCTTTTTTTGTTGTCACACCCAATTTCCAAAACTTTGAGGGCCCAGAAAAAGAAAAGTGCTACCAATCCAGCCAAACGCTGCAGCGTTGTGAAATATCGTACCAAACTAAAAATTTATCTCATCTGAGTAAAGGCCTTAAGGCTCGAAAATATAAATCAAAATATGCAAATGGAAGTGGTCAAACGTACTTTGACAGAAACTCAAAATTAGTTTATTCTTAGCACAGAACCTAAAATGGTAAAAAATTCACTGTTTCTTGTCAAGTTTTTCACGCTAAACTCGAATCAGGCTTTAGAAATTCCATACCTCTAATAGATTAACTGTAAAATGGACATAAAAATACAGAAAATGGCTTATTTGGCCATTTTGAAAGGATCCTATGTCCTAGAAACGGATTATTTTTAAAAAGTTTGTAAATGTCAAGTTATAGTACTCAGTTGTATCTTTAAACTGTAGTTTATACTTTATTAATTTTTATATAAGATATAAGTTCGTGATCGATCTGCAAAGTAAGGCCGATTTGCATGCAAATTTAAATTTTGGTACTTAGCTACTGATTTGTATGTTAATCTTTCCAATGATTACATTTGATTCCTTCAGTCAAATAGTTGTATATTCGTTTTAAAATGCTTGTCCCTATTCAAGTGCAGTGTATCTCCGACGATATATCTTCGCCCAGTACATTTTGCTGGCGGAGATATGTCGCTTTTTTTCTGGCGGAGATATGTCGTTTTGAAACGACATACCTCCGCCGTGTTACAAACGACATATCTCCGCGCGGAGTTATGTCGTTTTAAGACGTCATATCTCCGCCGCGTTTCAAACGACATATCTCCGCGCGGAAATATGTCGTTTCAAGACGACATATCTCCGCCATGCTGCAAACGACATATCTCCGCCATTGATCACAGCGGAGATATGTCGTTTTAAAACGACATATCTCCGCCGATTTCCAAACGACATATCTCCGCGCGGAGTTATGTCGTTTTAAAGCGTCATATCTCCGCGCGGAGATGTGTCGTTTCCAAACGACATAACTCCGCGCGGAGATATGTCGTTTGTAACACAGCGGAGATATGACGTTCTAAAACGTCATATCTCCGCCATTGATCACGGCGGAGGTATGTCGTTTTAAAACGACATATCTCCGCCAGAAAAAAGCGACATATCTCCGCCGGCAAAATGTACTGGGCGGAGATATGTCGTCGGAGATATGTGGCGCTGCCGCGAAGGGGGCTTTGGTAAAACAGGGGGCAGAATAAAAATTAAAACTTTGATGATGCCGACTGTAAATTTAATTACGATACTATATATTTTTCTCGGCATATTTTTTTTATTCAAAATATTTTTTATCTTAAAAATAAAATATTTAAAACCAAAACCTTTTGGGGTCAAGTCGAGCCTAGTGACTTATATATAAGTCTACTAGCACATAACCGATAACAGCTTGGACAGACTTCAAGTTGACTTCCCATTTTTTGTGTGTTATAGCGGATAATTAGTGAAGTAATGGCATATTTTCTCCCAAAATTTGTAATGTGGCGTCTTAAAAAGTGTAAGGGATTTGATATTTCTTGTTAATATTCAATTTGAGGGCTTTTGAGTAGCTTGGAGTTTGAAGTAAAATTGTGGATAAATGGTCAGACAGAAGAAAAATTCGCTTTACCTATTCCACCGAGTAGCGACTTCTTGTATAACACCATAAAAATTATTTGTAGTTTGGACTGTTTTAGTTTTTCATTGGTCACAATTTAAAAACTCAAAATTCGATTATATTTGGATATGACGTCGTTAAGGCAGGGAAGCCGAAAGATTTCTTGAAAATTTGTTAATTTTAATAAGTCGCCCTTTTTTGATTGTAGCATTTAAATGGTTGTGCATCAACCACATCATACACAATAAAGTTTGGTCCATTTACATATTTTAGGATAGTTGCATATCGCATCTTAACAGAACCGAATTTTCGTCATCTTACTTTTTTTAAGGACGCCCAGTTAATTTTTTAAGAAAATAATGTGGCCGTGTCTTGCTCAGTGGGGTTGCAAAAACATCGATTCTAAAAATAAATCATCGATGTCTGTAGCTTAGATAAAAACATCGATGCATCGATGTTACCATCGATGTTTCTCCAGCTCTATTGATTACGGGTATCACGTGCAAAGAAAATATGAAAATTTAACAGTTCTAATGAACAATCTAACTTCTTCATTTAAAATGTTTCTAAAACAAACAAGCCTGCTACGCGAGGTAGACATGTTGGAATGGTGGGGAAAAAAATCAGCAATAGTCGGAGATCTTTTTTGAGTTAATAAAAGTTGTGTTAGCAGAACCGCCCACATTAGAAAGTGTTGAGTGTTTGTTTTTAGGAGTAAAATTTGTAATGACGCCTCGCAGGACTCGCTTGGATAGTCAAACTCTAAATGCCAATTCTCCGATAATAACCGTTGGTTACATGAAGGTACAGAGCGAAAAATAGTCCTGTTTTAGAAAAGTTATGGACAAAATCATAACTTAAATGACCTAGCGCCTCGCCTAAAAGTTCTACAATTTATAATCAAAAAGGTCACTAAAACAATCAGTTTGTGAAAAATAGTATATTCGTTGAGTAATGTATATTAATCTAATTAGTTTAACTTAACTGATACTTTTGCGAATGAAGTAGTTTTATATTTTAGATAAAACTTATAATATTAAACTTTAAAACAGGCGAAAATAATGGTGGAAATTCTGTATAAAAAAAGTTGAACTAGGTATATTTACTGAATAAATGAGATTTCAAACGGGGCAAGCTTAGTCAAAGTAATATTTTATACTAATAACCGTAACCGTAATCGAAACCCGAAACAGAATAAGGCTAATAATCGTAACCTTAACCGTAACCCATAACTTACAACCGTAATATAAACTTAACCGGAAAAAGCGATCGGCCAAAACAGTAACCGTAACCCAAACCGTTATTCGTTTCGGTTTTAATCTGTGGTAAAAACCTAATCGCTTTGTGCTCTTTTGGTCTAAGCTTCGGCGAGCGTTCGTGCCGTGTACGTGCAAATAGCGAAATGTTTTCGCCCCCTGGGAGGAACCAAGGGCTATCGCTAGTAGAGAGATATTAAAATTCCATTCAAACAATTCAGCATTTATTTGAGCTTCTTTATCTTTATAATAGACTAGCAAAACCCGCCGCGACTTCGTCCGCGTGTCAGTTGTATAAATTTGTGTTGAAATTGTGAAGCGTAAAGTGTGACATTACAAATCATTGTTTGTTATAGACAACCATGAAAGAATACTGTCGCGCTTCGCTGCGCCTTCAACAGTATAGAACCATTGCACACCCACTTCCCATCCACATCCCACCCACTCTCCACCCGATTCCCACCATCTTTCCACCCAGTTTCCACCTACATCCCACCCACTTCACGCCCACATTCCACCCACTAGCCACCCACTTTCCGCCCACATCCCACCCACTTCCAAAACAACTTACCACCCACATCCCACTCACATCCTACCCACATCCCACCTATCCACTACCCGTGGGCATCCCGGCAGTATTTCCAACATCGGAAAATGATAACATAAATGAATTCTCGTTTTGACCCTCCAAACCGAATTTCAAGTCAATCGGGTGAAAATTGTATTTTTCATGCAAAACTTTCCGGAATTTTTTACGCATGGTGGCGGATTTTCCGACATTGAAAAATCACATTTTAAATTATTTCTTATTCTACACTTACAAACCGAATTTCAAGCCAATCGGATGATAAATAATTTTTTGCATGCAGAATTTTCCGGCCATTTTCCGCGAGGCTGGATTTACCGAAATCGGGAAAACACGTGTCGAATCATTTCGCGTACTATGCTTACAAACCAAGTTTCAAGTCAATCGGATGAAAAATAAAATTTTTCCCATACAAACTTTTCCGACGCTTTTCCGACTTTTCCGGGTGTAATTTTCCAAATTTTCTTTCTTACTGCGCGCCTGCATAACTAAACGAAGTATAAGCCGTTTAGGCTGTGCGTTGTCCTGCAAGCGCGTAGTTCTAGTTGTATTCGTCGCATCGGTTCACGCTAGAGCTTTTTGGAAAGCTCTTTTCACGCGCTAACACGTGTTTGATTTATTGTTGTTTGTTTTTAGTCGTTCGTGAGTTATAGCGTCGCAAACATGGAGCAAAATAAAGAGAAAATACGGCATATTTTACAGTACTACTACGATAAAGGCAAAAATGCATCTCATGCGCCAATAAAATTTGTGCAGTTTATGGACCCGATACAGTTTCCATTTCCACCGCACAACGATGGTTTCAACGTTTTCGTTCTGGTGCAGAGGTGATCGAAGATGCGCCACGGTCCGGAAGGCCTGTCGTCGAAAATTGCTGAATTGATCGAAAGAGACCGGCATAGTAGCAGCCGTAGCATCGGCCAAGAGCTGGGCATGAGTCATCAAACCGTTATAAACCATTTGAAGAAGCTTGGATTCAAAAAGAAGCTCGATGTATGGGTGCCACACGACTTGACGCAAAAAAACATTTTTGCCCGTATGGATGCATGCGAATCGCTTCTGAATCGCAACAAAATCGACCCGTTTTTGAAGCGGATGGTGACTGGCGATGAAAAGTGGGTCACTTACGACAACGTGAAGCGGAAACGGTCGTGGTCGAAAAGCGGTGAAGCTGCCCAGACGGTGACCAAGCCTGGATTGACGGCCAGGAAGGTTCTTCTGTGTGTTTTTGGTGGGATTGGCAAGGAATCATCCACTATGAGCTGCTCCCCTATGGCCAAACGCTCAATTCGGACCTGTACTGCCAACAACTGGACCGCTTGAATGCAGCACTCATGCAGAAGAGGCCATCTTTGATCAACAGTGGCCGAATTGTGTTCCGTATAGTCCGGATCTCGCACCAAGTGATTACCACCTATTTTTGTCCATGGCGAACGAGCTTGGTAGTCGGAAGTTGGCCACAAGAGAGTCCTGTGAAAATTGGCACTCCGAGTTTTTAGTCAATAGGGAAGCGAGCTTCTATAAGAGGGGCATTATGAAGTTGGCATCTCGTTGGGAACTCGTCATCGAACAAAACGGCGCATATTTGACTTAAATCGCATTATTATAACCAATTTTATGAACAATTGAAAATTAAAAAAAAAAAAAAAAAAATTTTTTAAAACCTTTAAATAAAGGGGGGTAAAGATTATAAAAAAAAAAAAAAACAAAAAGCCCGGGGCGCTTCGGTGCGCCTTTAACAGTATAGAACCAATATCAGAATCAGTTTGAAGTCAATCGTGAGAGCCAAATATTTACCAAATATAAAAATATTCTCTAAATTTGTTTCCTCTGTAAAGCCCCGAAATCGAATCATACATACATAGGCTTGAAGTCAACGTTTTACTTCTTTGCTTTTTCACCGTTACGACTTTGCTGCTGCGTTCTTACCACCCCCATCCCACTCCACCCATTCCCCACTCACCTCTTTCACAACTTCCACACGTTTCCCACCCACATCCCTCCCACTTCCCTCCTACATCCCATCCACTTCCCACCTACATCCCACCCACTTCCCGCTCACATCCCACCCCCATCCCTCCCACTCTACACCAGATTCCCACTGACTTCGCACAAACTTCCCTTCACATCCCTCCCACTTACCGCCCACATCCCACCAACATCCCGCCCACTTCCCGCCCACATCCCATCCACTTTCCACCTACATCCCACCCACATCCCGCCCACTTTTCCAGGAATTTTCCGGCGTTGGGTCAAATTTTCCAACATCGAAAAATCACATCTCAATTTATTTCATTTACTATTCTAACAAACCAAGATTCAAGTCGATCAGGTGAAAAATATTTTTTTCATGCAGAATTTTCCGGCCATTTTCCACGGTGTGGAGTTTTCCAAAATTGGGAAAACACGTGTCGAATATTTTGTGTACTATGCTTGCAAACCAAGTTTCAAGTCAATCGAATGAAAAATAAATTTTTACAATACAGACTTTTCCGACACTTTTCCGACTTTTCCGGGTGGGATTTTCCGGAAAATTGGAACACAGTTATTGTTGAATTTTCATAAAGATCTTTGAAAATGAGTTTGAATCTGATCGGATAATAAACAAAAAAGTTTCATACAACAGTTTTCCATGAATTTTCCGTCTTTGGGGATGGATTTTCCAAAATTTGAAAGTCACTTTTTTTATGTTTCGTTATGTGTAATTTTGAAAATGAGTTTGGCGCTAATCGCTGGCAAATAAAGTTTCGCCCATACAACCTTGACCACCCACTTTCCACCCAGGGGGTGAATTTTCCGGAAGATTAGTATGCAGTTGTTGTTGAATTTTCATATAGATCTTTGAAAATGAGTTTGAACTTGATCGAATGAAAAACAAAAAAGTTTCATACAACAGTTTTCCGCGAATTTTCCACATTTCCCGACAGAATTTTCCAAAATTCGTTCTTAGTACTCGCTTTCAGCATAAGACAAAACTGCTGTGAAAATCTCATCTTCCTATCTCTTATTGTTTCGGCTGTGCGACGGTCACCAGTCAGTCAGTCAGGTTGAACTCTTATAAATATAGATTGTTTTTTATTTTATTAATTTCTTGTTGTTGTTTTTTTAACTTGGTGTTGCAGTTTTTCAATTTTTATTTGCTTCGATTTAAGTTGTGATTGTTGTTTTTTTGAGTTGTTGTACATTTTTTTTTATTTGCACTGTGTTTCTTTGTAGTTGCCTTGTCAACGAAAAGACGCGTCCACCTCTGCCTTGATTCATTGTGTTTATGATTACTCCCAAATAAGAACGCCTACAAAAGCAATTCCTAACGCTCCTGATCTCTACTGTGCTCTCACGCACACATTGAAATCGAGTCTCTTCAATTTATGCTCTCTGTGTTTTGCTTTTTGCGTGCGCTCTTTGCTCTCTGCTGTAATTGTAAAGCACAAGAAATTAAATTGGAGCTAATGGCTGGCAACCTTGACCACCCACTTTCCACCCAGGGGGGTAAATTTTCCGAAAGATTGGTATGCAGTTATTATTGAATTTATTTTTATAGATTTTTGAAAATAAGTTTGAACTTGATCGGATGAAAAACAAAAAGTTTCATACAACTGTTTTCCCGAATTTTCCACATTTCCCGACAGAATTTTCCAAAAACCGTTCTTAGTACTCACTTTCAGCATAAGATAAAACTACTGTGAAAATCTTATCTTTTTATCTTTTATGGTTTAGGCTGTGCGACGGTCACCAGTCAGTCAGTGAGTCAGTCAGGAATAAATTTTTAATATTTATAATACACATAATACAACAAAACCCCACCCGGGGGTGTGTCCGATAAATATAAATATTATGTGTCTCACACAATATTGGAAAGCGGGGGGGGGGGGGGGGGGGGGAGCCAGCCCGCCCGCCCATGTTGGGGGTGGTGGATAGTATTTTTTAAATTTTTTTTTTAAAAAAAAAAAATTTTTTTTTTTTTTCCGGAAAAAAAAAAACACACATTAAATAAATATTTTCACCATTTAAACGTTTTTTTTTGGTTTGGTAGAGGTGGGGGTGTTTTGTGGAGTTTTTTTGTATAATGTCCGATCACTATAGGGGGCTACTGTGAAATTTTGAAATTTATAACTATTACGGGTTGTCTTGTGGGCTGATGATCACATTCAATGTCTTATCACTTTATGTATATAGATTTCAAAAATCGTCAAAAACGAAAAAATGGAAAACGAGAAAGGCAAAGCTAACTTCGTCTGTACCGAAGTTTTGATACACTTGAAATAGCTTGTCACAACGGTTATCGACTTCGACCAAACTTCGCAGATCAGCTTAAAAACATGACATTTTACCCATGACCGTGTTTGAGAGCGATAATATTGAGAACAAACCAGTTTTTCTTACTAAAACTCATTTTCCGAACGAACATTTGTATGGCAGCTACAAGAAGTAGTCATCCGATCCGGTCGGTTCCGACATATTAGCAGCGTGCAGTAAAAAAAAGATAAAGATTCTCGTAGCAAAACTGAGGGAGCTCGGAGAAGAGACGGACAGACGGACAAAGACTGAGCTCAGTTACGCGATGCTGATCAAGAATATATATACTTTATGTGGTCGGAGATGATTCCTTCTATGCGTTGCAAACTTCTGGGCAAAATTATAATACACTTTTCAAGTGTATAAAGATATTAATTTATAAAGTTATAAACAAATAAAAATATGCCCTTAAATAAAGCTTTGCCAAGCAGTCAGTTTCAAAGCTATGTAGCTGAAACTTGGCACGTGCTCTTCGTATTTATTTAGCTTTTCAAAAATGTCAACGTCACGCAGATCGGACGTCTATTTCATATATTTCGTCGTCGCGCTTTGCTGCGCCTTCAACAGTATAGAAGACATATCAGCTCACATCCCACCCCCATACCACCCACTTTCCATCCACATCTCATCCACTTCCGGCCCACATTCCACCAATTCCCAGTGGGCATACCGGCGCACTATGGGTAATATTTCAATTTATCGGGAATTAATTAATAACTTTTAAAGTAAGCAAGATTTTTTGATGCGGTTTTTATACACTTGAAAAGTGTATTATAATTTTGCCCAGAAGTTTGCAACGCATAGAAGGAATCATCTCCGACCACATAAAGTAGATATATTCTTGATCAGCATGACGAGCTGAGTCGATTAAGCTTTGTCCGTCCGTCTGTCCGTCTGTCTGTTTCTACGCGAACTAGTCCCTCAGTTTTGGAGCTATCGAGCTGAAACTTTGCACGGAGTCTTCTTTTTACTGCACGCTGCTAATATGTCGGAACCGACCGGATCGGATGACTACTTCTTCTAGCTGCCATACAAATGATCGGTCCGAAAATGGGTTTTAGTAAGAAAAACTGTTTTGTTCTCAATATTACTGCTCTCAAACATGGTCATGGGTAATATGTAATGTTTTTAAGCTGATCTGCGAAGTTTGGTCGAAGTCGCTAACCGTTGAGACAAGCTATTTCAAGTGTATCAAAACTTCGGTACATACGAAGTTAGCTTTGCCTTTCTCGTTTTATTTTTGTTATGTAAACCCTCAGAAATATTTTTGGAAAAAATGGGCGTGTCACCGCCCACAGAAAAAATTAAATTTTTTTTTTAAATTTTTTTTAAGAAACTGAATATAAATGTGCATCTTTATTTTGCGGAAACCTTTTTCTTTACAAAAAAAAATAAGTAATAATATTGAAAAAACATAATTTTGAAAATTAAATACATGAATTATCAAGAATTAATAAAAATTCTCTTCGTTTTCAACTTCTTCGTCAAATTGAAAAAATTGAGCGTACGATTCATCTTCGAACTGATCGAAAGTATTCTCAGAGTCTCCAATTTCACATGCTAAAAGGTTTATAACATCGATGGGAAGGGTAAGGGCTTGGTAAGGGTTGTAATTAGACTGTCCGGTGCTTCCGTCGAATCCATAGCTTAAGATTAAATCCGCGGACAAGAAATTTATCTCCTCTTTTCTCATTGCACTTATAATAACGTCTTCTTGGAGCACAACAATACGAGTGGCTGTGTGATTTAAAAGGTCTTGCAGAGGCATCTTAGCTACGGTTTCATTAATTTGAATATTAGCCGGTCTGCGATGTCGTTTTTGTTCAGCTACATCTCTATACAAAGGATAAATGTCGGCGTTTCTTGTCTTAACATCCTCTCTTATTGCGCAATATTGCTCCTTCGACAAGCACTGATCCAAAATAAAAGCTAAGGCTTCATTTTTAGATGCTCGGATAGGCTTCTTTATAGGATTATTCAAAATATGTCTTACATGCTTTGCTCTTTGAGGTCTGATCGCAAGCGTTTTTAGAACTGCAGCAAGATTAAATTTCCCTTTTCTGCGAGCTGCTGTGCTTGCAGCTTGAATTAACAAAGAAACGTTGGATTGCTGAGACTTTGATAGAGCTGCTGCATGTTTTTTTTTTGCTTCTATTCCTTTTTAACGAGAAAGACAACTTTGGACGTCCAATTTTTCGATTATTTGTTTCGTTAATTTGTAATTGGGTAGTGCTCATTAACCAATCTGAATGTTTTCGTTCAAAATAATTTATGTTCCTATTGCTGTTTTGCCATCTGACCATCAAATTACTGCAAAAACTATGGGATCTGCTTTTAAAACCGCATCATAGTTTTATTTAATTTTATTTTAAAAAAGTCCAAAATGGCTTTTTCTTGGTTTATGTTGCCTTTCTCTTTACGCCATATCTCGAATAGCTCGGCGTTTGAAAACGCATATACACCTGCAAAAGATTAATTTGCGCCGGTTGTGCGCAAAAGTGCACATTAAGACTAAGTGCATTTAATTCACAATTAATGACCCTACGACATACACTTGGACACACGCCTAGCAAATGCTAACATTTTTTTAAAAGTCTCCGCAAAGTTAAAATTTCTTTCCAAGAAATGACCCTTGAGAACCTTTTCTAATTTCACAAAATATTAGTAGAACACGCACAAAAACAAAATATTAGTACAACCAACATATACATAGTACAAATCTGTATGAGTGGTATCCATTTCAAGTTGTATTCAAAATAAGCTTGCAGTTTCCAAAATAATAATTGCAGAATTGGCTGCAAAAACATTGCAGTTTTAAAGCACGTGCGTTGTACAGCAACAGCTGACTTTGACAGCTGTTAGGCTTAACATAGGTCTGTTATTTAACATTTTGAGTATGGAGCTTCAAAGCTCGATAATTTCTTGAGAAACACAAAACAAATTCAAATTTGAACAACTTGAGAAAATGACTAAATACCCGTTAAATTGAAACATTACCCATAGTGCGGCGGTATTTCCAACATCGAAAAATGAAAACATAAATGAATTCTCACTTTGACCCTACAAACCGAGATTCAAGTCAATCGAATGAAAAATAGTTATTTTGCATGTTAAATTTTCCGGTCATTTTCACTCCCGGGGGGCGGATTTTACGACATTGGAAAATCGCACTTCAAATTATTTCGAGTTCTGTCCTTACAAACCGAGTTTCCAGAACTTTACGGGAATTTTCCGATCGTTGGGTAAAATTTTTCAACCTCGGACAGTCGCATTTCAAATTATTTCGTATTTAATACTTACAAACCGAGTTTCAAGTCAATCGAATGAAAAATAAAATTTTCCCCAATTTCCGACTTTTCCGGGTGGAATTTTCCAAATCCCTGTCTTAGTATATGATTGATCACCCCTTTATTTTATATTCAATTGTCCTCGTTGACTACAAAACGCACTTAAAATCAACAATTCTCTGGTAAAATTTGAAAATAAAATTGAACTGCCTGCAAGTATTCATAAGAAGTATCAGAATGTCCCATATGTGTCAAATATCTACATCTTGCCAACTCTATTCTTATCATTTCTCCCAATGAACATGGCTGTATCGATTCGTCAGCTACTGCTGATATATAAGTAGTACATATACTTCATAGGGTCAGAGATGCTTCCGTCTAGCTATCACATACATTTGCACAATCTTAATATATTCTGTGTACTTTTAACGTTTGTTCAAAATATAATCTTATGTGTCTCAAGGTTGCCAAAATGTTTTTTCCAAATTCTTATCACTTATTTGGTACACTATTTTCTTCGAAACTGATCCGCATGGGGGTCGTGATCTCTGATAAGCCTGTCCTAATTCCTATTTGTCAGCTTTCTTTATAAATTTGGCGATTTAACAAAATCAGTCGCGATTCGATTCAATTGCGGAGTGGTCAAAAATATTTAAAAAAATGTTTAAATTGTTTCTGGTGGTGTTGTTGTGCTTAAATACAAGTCTGAATGGCTTATCAACTGCTCTGTGTGTTGATTCCACGGTGAGAATATGAAACGCGTATTGTGATTAATTTAATAAAGCCAAGTTTAAGGGCTAGAACCAGAGTGATTTTTTTTATAAAATAAAATGAAAATTGGTTATTATGCAGTGGGAAATATCGTGAAATGTGTCGCATACTTTCCAAAAAAACTAATGTGAAGTGTTGGTATGCTGACTTTCCTATACTCTAACTGTTTAATACAAAAGAATCCAAATCTGTATGATGGGTTCATATGGTACAAAGTTTGGTTGGCTTTGGTCTGGTAAGCTGCCGTTTTTTTTTTTTTGGATTTTGTGCCTAGTAAGTGAACCAAATCGAATATAACCCATATTCAAGTTTCCACTAAAAAGTTTTTTAAATTGCGGTTTACAAAATATTAAAATTTTTATTAATTACCAGGGTTTGTAAAATAACACACATTTGTTTTTTACACGCGCAATATTAACACAAAGAAAAAATTCAGTATGTAAAAAATTTTTATTTTCACACGTGTTACTAACAGTTTTTTTACAGAAGAAAAAATTAATTTTTTTTCATTTTATTAACATGAGAATTTTTTCACGCGTGTTACTAACACGAGTACAAATGCAATGAAGAAAATTTCTGAAAATTTTGCACACGCGTGTGAAAAATATTGTGTAAAAAATTTTCTGGATTTTTTTACAGATGTTAGCAAAAATTTTTTCAAATAATAACATGAAAAAATTAATTTTTTCTTCTGTAAAAAATTGTTAGTAACACGTGTGAAAATAAAATTTTTTTCATTGATGTTTATTATCAAGGCAGAAAAATATCTTTTGAGCATTTTACGAACCCCGTTAATTACACAGTTCAACAAATATTGGGCCGGGGAATGAAATGAAGGTACCATTCTTTTTATAAAATTTCCGAACAGTTTTAAACAATTTTTTATTAATTTGTGCAAAAGTATTTAATAGGAAAAAGAATCATTCGATATAAAGTAGATCTCGACATGAAAATTTTTATTCCCATCATAAACGTAATTTGCGGTTTTGCACAAAAATTTTTTGTTAATTTTATAAACAATTTCAAAAATCGTCAAAAACGGAAAAATGGAAAAAAAGGGTTTTTTAAAAACGTTATATCTCAGGTTTGGTTTATCGGACAGGTATCAAATTGATACTGGTGAAAAGTATTTTACTGTAGCTACTCAAATAATAGTTTTATAGATTTTTAAATTATTTAATAATATTTAGTAATTGTTGCTAAAAATTATTTATAATTTTTCTCAGTGTTAACCACCATGATATAGCTTCTAAGCATAAACAATTTATTGTCCTAAACGTAACTTAAATTTTGGTGTTTTCAAAAAGATGGAGACTTTTATAGTTTAAAAGTTATGAATTTTTGAAGTTATAAACAAATAAAAAAGTTGCCCTTAAAAAATGCGTTGCCACTCAGTCAGTTTCAAAGCTCTACGACTGAAACTTGGCAAGTGGGCTTTATATTTATCAAGCTTTTCAAAAATGTCAACATCACACAGATCGGACGTCTATTTCATATAGCTGCCATACGAATGCTATGATTAATTGCATTTTGTTGTGGATTAGGGTGACCAGAGTTTTGAAAGTATATTATACCACAACCAAATTCAGCATTTCTATGGCAGCTATATGATATAGATGTCCGATCTGTGTGATGTTGGCAATTTTGAAAAGCTTGATAAATATAAAGCACAATTGCCAAGTTTCAATCACATGACTTTAAAACTGACTACGTGAGAAATTTTTATTTAAGGGCATCTTTTTATTTGTTTATAACTTCAAAAATTCATAACTTTTAAAACCATAAAAGTCTCCATCTTTTTGAAAACACCAAAATTTAAGTTATATTTAGGGCAATAAATTGTTTATCCTTAGAAGCTATATCATGGTGGTTAACACTTAGAAAAAATTATAAATAATTTTTAGCAACAATTACTTAATATTATTAAATAATTTAAAAATCTATAAAATTATAATTTGAGTAGATACAGTAAAATACTTTTACCAATATCAATTTGAGACCTGTCCGATAAACCAAACCTGAGATATCGTGTTTTTAAAAACCCTTTTTTTCCATTTTTTCGTTTTTGACGATTTTTGAAATTGTTTATAAAATTAACAAAAAATTTTTGTGCAAAACCGCACATTACGTTATGATGGGCATGTCGAGATCTAATTTCGGATTTTTTTTATTAAAATGAAAAATAAAAATTTTTAATGATCGTTGTGTTTGATGCATGGGTTGCAATGGCCGTTGTCTCTCATCCAAAATAAAAATTCATATTTTATTTCTTCTTCTTCTCCTACGCGTTTCAGCGGCTTATCCCGCCTTCATCAGGGAGCCTGTATTTATTTTTTCATATTAAACAATAATAACATAAACATACATTTTTTATACATACATACATAATAATTTTCGTCATAGTGTTAGTCAGTTGTTGTGCAATTATTATTGTTAAGTCGTCCCATTGTGCGTTTTGTTGTCTGTTTTGTTTGTTTATTGTTTCTTTCTGCTATTGCTGCCGCGTAGATGTAGTTGCTTTGGTAAAAGTCTTCTTTGTAATTTAGTGCTCTCTCTCCTCTCTGTTGAATGCGTAAGCTCTCCAATGTTAATCTCGTTCTCTCTCTCCTTTCTATGTCTAGCAACTTAACATTGTCAAAATCAGCTGTGTGACCAGCTGACGTCAAATGTTGCGATAGTGCCGTTGTCTCTTTTTTTTGTTTTTTGCGTCACCTTTGTGCTCTGATACTCGTGTTTGAAGCGGTCGTTTTGTTGTTCCTATGTAGACGCCGTCGCAAGATTCTCCCTCTTTTCCTTTACATGTAATTTCGTATATTACGTTTTGTTGTTGTTCTTTAATTAACCTGTCTTTGGTATTTGTGAAGAGTTTCCTTATGTTTGTATGAGCTTTGTAAGCGTACGTTATGTTTGAATGTTTGGTTGGGATTATTTTAGAAATTGAGTGTTTATTTGTTATTTTGTCCACGTACGGTACGCTTATGTAAATCGTATCTTTATTTTCCTTATAGGGGTTCGGGGCGGTATTCTTTTTTGTGGCGTTTGTGATCAGTGTGTCGATGAGCTGTCCTGGAAAATTATTTTTAAAGAGTATTTTCCTTAATTTAATGTATATTTCCGGTCTATATTTTTGGTCGCTTAGTGTGTATGCTTTGAATATCATATTTTTGGCAGTGTTAATTTTTTGGGAAAGTGGTTGATGCGAGTGAAAGTTCATTATGCGTCCTGATGCTGTGTCCTTTGTGTACCATTTAAATAATAGTTTCCCTTCTTCTCTTTTTATCTCTGTGTCTAAATATGGTATTGTCTGGTTTTTCTCCACCTCTATTGTGAATTGTATTCTTGGATGTTGTTTGTTTAACGTCTCCAATATCTTCTCTTGTTCGTCCTTTTTTATTACGCAAAATATATCATCCACACATTTATATAGGTGTCTTAAATGTATATTTTGTTTGTCCAGTTCCTCCTTTGCATCGTCCAATATTTTGTCTAGTACTACATTTGCAATAGTAGGCGATATCGGGTTTCCCATAGGCATACCAAATATTTGGGTATATATGATATTGTCAAATGATACGTAATTATTTTCGATGAGTACGAATTCTAGTATTTCCCTAAATTTAGCCTTTGGTATATTAGTGTGTATCGATATGTCCGTCCATTTGTCCATGATATTTTTAATGGCTAGTTTTACGGGTATATTCGTAAATAATGAGACAACATCAAACGATACTAGTATCTCATCATTTCCAATTCGTTCCTCCATCAGTTTAGATTTTAATTGTGTCGCGTTTTGAATGTTGTATTTGTCAGAGACGATGTTTTTAATAATCGTTCCTACATGTTTTGCCAATTTGTAACACGGGACGTTTGTCGATGCCGCGATCGGCCTCAGTGGCGTGCCCTGTTTATGTATCTTCGGCAGACCATACATTCTTGGTGCGTGACCTCCAGAGCAATATAGTCCCATTTTTAGTTTAGCATCAATCTGGTTTTGCTTGTATAGATGATTTACTATAGTGTTGTTTTTCTTTATAAGTGTCTGTGTTGGGTCCTTACGTACTTTCTTGTATGTGGTCTTGTCCTCGAATAGTTTTTCCATCTTGTCCATGTATTCCCTTTTGTACATTACAACTGTCTTGTTCCCCTTGTCTGCTTGTGTAATTATGACCTTGTCTTGGTGCTCCTTTATAAGTTTTTCTGTGTTCTTCGCTATTGCTAGAATTAGTTTATCTTTTTGGTCTATTCTTCTATTATGCTTAAAGTTGTTTACTCTTGACGCAAGTTTACTCCTGATTGTGTCCCTCTGTTTGTCATCTTTTATAGTTTGTATTCCTTGTTCTATGTCTGCTATTAGGTGTATTGGCGATAAATTTTCATTTGTGACAGGTAAGGCGAATTTGGGTCCCAGCGACAGTAGCCATTTACTATCCTCTGGAAAGAATACGTCTGTCTGGTTTACGAACCATTCCTTGTTAAATGATATGTTGTGTTTTTCTAGTAGTGACGTCTTTAGTTTTTCTATTTTTTGTTCAGTATTGTGGTCTGTGTAGGTTCTAATTCTTTGGTATGCTAATTTTTGATCCTTTCAAAAAAAAATAAACTCATAACTATTTTTTGGAAACAACTGATCTTTTTCCTAAAATCTCAATTTTGGCACATACAATGTTTTTGCCCACAAATTTTTCAAGTGCTCCGTCAAGTTTGGCACTCTACGATAATTTGTTAAATAGATAAAATTGTACAAAATATATAAAAACAAACCAAAATTAATATGATACACAATGAAAAATAAAACATTCATGTTTTTATTTCAAGTATGTACTTATAAAACTAAACTTAAAACTAACTTAAAAGAAAAATTTCATTTTAACAAAGTAAATAAAGAATTAGTCTTCTTCGTCGCTCTCAACCAACGAGTCTTTTATATGCGACGAATGTTGCAGATTTAAATATTCATCATGATATTTTTTTGTGGAATAGTGTTTTTTAAACAAAGATTTTGTAAGTCAATTATTAAAAAACAAAATATATAAAAAAAATATATTTTATTTTCCTGAAAAAAAAAAACAAGTTATTTTTTTTTTTAATAAAAACAAAAATAAACAATTTTTAATTTAATTTAAACTGGATTTTTCTGAAACTTGGCGAATACGCAGCAAATTTATGTTCAATTTAATTTTACTGGGAAGTATTGAATTCGCAAATGACTTCCAGTTTTGAAAATCGGTATGCCCTATTTCGATGCAGTCGTAGCGATGGATTGGATTGTGCGCTGCGAATAATGGTGGACCATTGACTAGGTGCCCAAATGGTTCGGTTTCGCACAAAAGATTCAATTGTACGGAATCAACTGGCATCAAAGTATGGCCCGGAAGTAAATATGTAATTTTGAAGGTGTGAACAAAAGTCGAAGTGTTTAAAAAATATGCCAACATTGCTATTACAGCTATATTTCGGTATCGACCAGCACAACTGTCGCAGTATAGACTGACTTCATTAGCCGTTTGTCTATGGTCAATTATAAGTAAATATTTATAAAGGGCTGAGCATTTTTCATTGGATCCCCCGCTTACCATCGCGCTCACCCCACAAAAAACAATAGCCATTTCTTGTACCGCTTTCGTAAACGCTAAAATTGATTGATTGAAGTAAGCATATTTTCGAGAATAAAAAGTGTAATATTTTGTCCGAATGGAGCGTTCAAAACTTTCTGTAAATCGACACTGGCACATAGGAACTTTTGAGCTCTTCTTACTTTCTCCTTGTTCTCTTAAAAAAATGCACTTGCTCTCATCCTTGTCTTTGATGTGCATCTGAAATTCATCTGTATTCATGATATTTTTTGTCTTCATCATCAAGAAACTTAATATTTTCGCACTTAGTGCACTTATCTTTTTTATAAAGGTTTGGAATGTTTCTGAATTCCTGCGGCAAATAACCTTTAATGCTTTTGACTCTGCAATAATGTGATGGCACAGCAGGAAGTTTCTCGAAATATGATTATAATTGTTCTATTTTCTGTTGAGGCGTTTTATTGTGAGGAACTACCTTTGGTTTTAGATCAACTAATTTATTTTCCGAGTTACTAAATCAGTCTGGTCACTGCACTTGTAAATTTGATCTTAGAACAACAAATGCAAAAATTTACTGTTCTATTTGAATGCAGGAGAACAAGAAAAGGAGGATGAAACAAATTTGAAAAATTCCATCTAAGAAAGCCGTTACTGAGAGGGCAAGAGTGTGAGAGCACGCTCTCTTCACTCGCCACATTCCCATCAGCATTGTCAATTTAGCTATTTTCCCACCAGACTGTTAAATATCAGTAATGTGTGGCACATACGATCATTTCGCCCACAAGAAAAAAACTCATCACTGGCACATACGATTAAATTGATTTTGTTTTATCTCCGTGACCGTGGCGACTATCGCTATAAAATTTTACCAGACGATGGGTAAGTGGATTTAGAACTAATTTGCATCAAAATGTCAATTTCGTAAAAAATGGCACATACGATGTTTTCGCGCACAGGGGTCGATATGTCTATGTGTTTCTTTAATTTCTAATTGTAAAGTCTTCAGCAGGAAGTTTGTCTCCAATTTAGCTAGTTCCTTTTGTGTGTCGTGTAGTGTAAAATTGTGTTTTAATGCCGACGTCTTCCCTTGGAGGTGCTTTGGAACAATGTTGTAGTTCTTGCACTGTATTAGGTATTTTAGTCGCCCTCGTTGCTTTGCTAAGCTTCTTTGGCATCTAAAATAGTTCTTAACGTATCTTACTGTGTCGTCTCCATATGTATTGCGTATCTATTGCATGTAACCCTTCATGTTTGCAGTTTGTTTAATGATGATAAGATCCGGTGTACCCTCCGGTTTGTTAATTGTGTGAATTGTGGTAGGCCAATTTGTCTAATCGTTGTGTTTGATGCATGGGTTGCAATGGCCGTTGTCTCTCATCCAAAATAAAAATTCATATTTTATTTCTTCTTCTTCTCCTCCGCGTTTAATTTTTTGTTTTTTTTTTTAAACCCCTGATCTTCACGAAATTTTTACAGTATTTTTATGGATATCAGAATAAAGCAGAGATGGGCGCGTCGCGACGTTCATATGCACACGAGGCAGCGCGCTGCCTGCGCGCTGCCTGCGTGTGCATTAGGCCGCTGCCGCGGCCGACTGCAAAAAATCACACGTACGCTATAAGCATTGAAAGCAACACTAATGTTGTGCACGAAAGTTGGGTGGGGTGGTGGGGAAAAAAATAACGTTATGTGTGTGTGCCCAACTCAGGAAAAAAACAAAAGGGATATATTTATACCCTTGCAAAGGGTATTATAATTATGCCCAGAAGTTTGCAACGCATAGAAATATTCATTTACGTCTCTCAGTTTTAAAGCTATCGAGCTGAAACTTTGCACAGAGTCTTCTTTTACTGCACGCTGCTAATATGTCGGAAGCGACCGGATCGGATGACTATATCTTATAGCTGCCATAGGAACTATCGGTCGAAAAGTGGGTTTTTGTGAGAAAAACTTTTTTGTTTTAAATGTTAACGTCTCCCAACTCAGCGATTATTAATATTATATGCTTTCACACAGATTTGGAATTTTTGGTCAAAATCGGATGACTATATTCTATAGCTTCCATAAGAACTATCGGTCGGAAAATGGATTTTATTCAGACAAATTGTTTGTTCAACTCTGATATATCAAAACATTTGCAAGGGTATAAAAACTTCGGCAAAGACGAAGTTAGCTTGGCCTTCTCGTTTAAGTCTATTAATAGTACAAAAAACCGCGAAATTCGCAAACAAATTTTAAGAGTATTTATGAAAGCGCTTTCACGCAGAAATGACTGAAAGGATTGTGATGAAACTTGGCACACAGATAGTTGATAACCCAGAGTGGAGCCCATGGAGCCCATAGCAGCAGAACTACAGAATTATTTAAAAAAAAGTCTCATCCAGAAGTATTTAAAAATTTGAAAACTTGCAAATTTTAGAATCATAAATATCAATCAAATTGGCTATAAAGCCCCAAAGGGCCAAGCCAAGCTTCTCTCAATTTCTTGGGGTGTGTGCTTATAATTTTTCGCACCAGAGAAAGGGACCTACAGTTGAACGCTGAATCCGAACTGCAAAGTTTCGTGAAGCTTTTTCATGACTAGTTACTTCACAGCTGGCGCGAATAGCTGGTGAAGGTGACCGTATGGGTAAAAGTTCCGAGGCGGGACTGAACTCAAACACCCCGCACTGCTGCTCCACACGTTAGTCCATCATCCATATATTTTCTTCACCAATACGTAATTCTGTTCGCAGACGTGCGATTCTTTGAATTTGTAACATTTTTTTTTTTAATTTTTGCTCATTGTCTTATAAACTACTGAATCAAATCATACTTGACTCAAATTGATACTTTTAATGTAAATTGCATTAAATTCGCGCCAAATGAAAAACTTGATTAAAATCTATGTCTGTTTTACAGGAAACCGAAGAACTATGCAGTTCTTATTGTTTTCAGGCGGTAAAACCATTTTTGCAATTTGCCGAATTATGCCAGACAAATCAAAATCAATTCTCTGAATTACAAATCAAGTTAAAAGAACAAGAATGCATCATTAAGAGTTTGGAGGGCCAAAGCACCGTCAGGGTGCAATCTGAAACCAATAAGAAAATGGACGAAGTGATCAAACAATTTGAGGAATTACTCAAAGCTAAAGACAATGAATTACTTAAATTTAAAGAAGCTGAAATCTTTGGTTATAAAGAAGAAATAAATCAGCTGAAAACCAAACTTGAATCTAAGAACTTGGAACTGGAGTCAAAAAATATGAAAATTTCAGTTTGTACCGATCAACTTAAACAAAAGTCTGAGAATCTAAAATTGAAAGAAATTGAATTAAATTCTACGAACGAAATTATTCAAATCAGAGACCAGAAAATCATTCAATTGGAGTCGCAAGCTACGATAGATACGGAACATATTGATCAACTTTATTCGGTTATCAAATCTACAGAAGAAGCAAACAATGATGCTCTTATACAATACAAGCGAGAAATGGGTAGCTGTCTACCATTTGTAAATTACACCGGAGTTCAAACTATTCATGTACCATATCCTGCGTATTGTGATTCTAAATTGGCCGGATCCGGTTGGACCGTCATTCAAAGGCGGATGAATGGAGATGTAGATTTTAATAGGAATTGGTCCATGTATAAGGAAGGATTTGGTGATCTAAACAATGAGTTTTTCATTGGATTAGACAAATTGCATTTGATTACGCAGTCCAAACCGCATGAACTATATATTCAACTGAATGTTAATGATACTAGGAAATTTGCTCGATATAATAAATTTGAAGTGGGCAGCGAGGATGAGGGATATATGCTTAAATCACTCGGAAAGTATGAGGGAAGTGCCGGGGATTCTTTTTCCCATAATATTGGATGGAAATTTAGCACACCGGATCGAGAACATATACATAACTGTGCTAAATTGTATGGCCCCTGGTGGATGGGTATGGACACTTGTGGTTATAGGTAAGAATTAGTCCACTTACTCTTATATAAATAGTTACTAACAAACTTGTTCTCTTTTGTGTTTAGCTTTCTAAATGGAAAATTCTTTAAGAACAGTTTTGATGAGAATAGTAAGGGTATAAATTGGGGTAGTTGGAGAAAAAATAAGGATGGCAAAAATGATTACACAGTTTCCATGACTTTCACCCAAATGATGATCCGGCCAAGGGATCCGTAAACGCTAATACAAAAATTTTACACAATTTATACCAAAATTTGAAAAAGAAAATCAATTGTATTTAATTTTAAGGAGAACAAAACTGTCAATATTTAAGTCTATAAAAATTATGTAAATCGAATTTTGAATTTTTAAAGTTATTAATAAAAAACAGAAATTAACTGAACATAAAAAACTTTTCAAAAATCCTTAGCTGCTCTTACACTTGTCATATTTATCTCTAAATATTCGACTATCAAAATTCTTTAAAGAGAATTTTTTATCAAATAGAACCTCTCATATTTCATCAAAAAGACTAAATTCTTTATCGTTAGAGAGTCTCTATAAAAATATACGACCAGTGTAAAGGCAGCTTTGGTATTGTATTTATTTCCTTGCAGAATTGGTTTCATGTTTGCAGGAATCATCACCCCACCACATAAAGCTGAAATGAATTCAAATCTAAACCATTCCCCAGTCTCCAGTCAAATTGAATTCTATTGGAAATCCTCGACAACGATCGATTTACAACCATAAAGAAGAGCTGGAGATAACTGAGCTTATACAACCGCTTGGAGTTTGCCATTGAAGTGTGAGGTAAGTGTCCAAAAATATACATATAAAGGGAGATTCATTCATTCACGCAAGACTGATGTCACTCGGTCATCTTATTTTTATTAAGGAATGATAGACAAATCACCATGAATATCCAATGGTCCCTGCAACAGCTCAATGAAGATCCGCTGTTTTCGCGCCGAATTTTATTCAGTGACAACAAACAAACAAAACTGGCACATTTGGGCTGATGAGCAATTCGAAGAGACTCTCGTACTACCGTTACATCTACAAAATTTAATTTCGAAACGGATGATTTTAGTAGAAGTAAAATTTAATTTCACCGTCACGTGACGCTGACGTCATTTATATTTTGTGTTGTTGTTTTGTGGAGTTTCCCGACACACAAGAAGATGGGCAGAGGGGGGAAGCGAAGAGGTAGGAAAGATGCAGAAGAGGTGCAACTGGGTAAGTTCTGGGAAAGATATGGGTTGGATCTGGGTGGGATGTGGGTGGTATCTGGGTGGGATCTGGGTGGGAACTGGGTGGAATTTGGATGGGATCTAAGTTGGATCTGGGTGAAATCTTGGTAGGTTTTGGCTGGGATCTGGGTGGGATCTGGGAGGGATTTGGGAAGCATCAGGGTGGATTTGGATGGGATCTAAGCTAGGCTCGATCTGGGTGGGATCTGAAAGGGATCTGGGTAGGAACTGGGTGGAATTTGGATGGGCTCTAAGTTGGAACTGGGAGGGATCTGGATGGGATCAGGGAAGAATCTAAGTGGGATCTAGATGGGACCTGGGTTGAATCGGAGGGCGATCTGGGTGGGATCTGGGTGGAATCTGGGTGGGATCTGGGTAGGAACTGGGTGGAATTTGGATGGGATCTAAGTTGGATCTGGGTGCAATCTGGGTAGGATTTGGCTGGGATCTGGGTGGGATCTGGGAGGGATTTGGGAAGCATCAGGGTGGAATTTGGATGTGTTCTAAGCTAGGTTGGATCTGGGTGGTATCTGGGAGGGATCTGGGTAGGAACTGGGTGGAATTCGGATGGGATCTAAGTTGGATCTGGGTGGAATCTGGGTAGGATTTGTCTGGGATCTGGGTGGGATCTGGGGTTTTTAGGGGGGGGTTTTGAAAAAAATCCCCCCAATTTTTTTTTTGTTTGTTTGTTTAAGGGGCAAGACATCGTAACGCTACAAGTACAAAATACTTATAATTTATTGCGCCAGTCACAACGGTTGAAAATTACTTAAATATTTTAGATAACCTACTTAAATGCGAGCTTATACCTAAACATGTATCAATATCATCATTTAACTTTAACATACAAAATTAAACAGTTCAATTATATAATTAATATTAAATGTTATTATTCTTTTATCAACTAATGGTTTCCTCGAATCAAATGTTTGCAGTTCGTAAGTGTTCTTCTATTCTAAGCTAATTGTTTTTTGTCTTATAGTATTCTTTATATCGGTATGGAAGATTCCAACAGCGAACAGTATGGATGAAAAATTGTCTTTAAGTTTTTCATATAGGTATGAGGGTTCTTTTGTCCAGACTATTTTATGTAATAAGACAAGACTTCGCACATCCATCCACGATTGTAGGGGTAGGTCAAATATATTAATGGATACGTCAGATATTCTATCAGTTCGTCTTCGATTGTAGATGTACCGTGCTATGTTGTTAAAGGCTACTTGTATTTTACGTTTACTTGCTGAATCACAGTTAGTATACTTCAACACCATAAAAGAGGACAGAAGTTAGGAGGGTCTTGGCTATCAATAAGCGAATCTTGACTGGTAGGAAGTGCTTAATAACAATCTGGCTTCTTAGTAGCCCATACAACTTGCCTACGGATCCAACAATATGATCGTTCCATGTGGGAGTTGTGGAAAACACAAATCCCAAATTCCTTGCTTGTTTTTCATATTTAATAGCAGAATTTTTTATTGTTAGCTGTGGCGCTGGAGAAATCAAAGTTTTTGTTGCTAATTACACAGTGCTACAAATTTCCAAAAATTGTAATAACCTGGGTATTGGCATAGCGTACGCTGTAGAGCAGGTCGCGTATAGCACTTCCTCATACTTGGTTTTCCTCGGGGACCCCAAAATCTGAAGTTATGGCCCAAAAACCGTTTATTGATCTTTTTTGCTCACTTAAATTGAAATAACTCGCGAATGGACCATCCGATTTTTTATAACTTTGCCAATTCTGATAACGACGAGAAGAGTCTAATATATTATATTCATAGGTTATAGTGATTTACCGCGATGGCTGAGAAATGCGGGTTACAGATCTGGTATTTTCAACTTTTTTTTTCGAAATTTGTACTTTGACCACCACTGGTTTCACTATTTTATTCTATGCGATTTTTCCTTAAGGTTTATTATAAAAGCCCAGTTAATTCTGCGTTGAACATTGGTTCTCACGATAAATTTGGTTACCTAATGGCGAAGCAATTCGCGGATATGTGAAGCACACCTCGAAAATCTAGTACTCGTTTTACAGAAAATCGATTGACTTAACATTATTGCCCCTAAAAAGTATAGTTTGCTAAAGTTTAGTGGGAAATTTAAATTCAATTTTTCATATAATCACATAAATGTTTGCATATTTGTATGACAATTTTGGACTTATATTATTCCTGTTCGAGTGCTGTTACCCTATAGGGCCAGGATAAACTGCAGTCAAGTCAACAATTAATGCAGCTTCTCTACAGAGGTTCATTTTTTTGCTAATGTACCAAAGGTACACAGAGTATATTAAGTTTGTGCAAATGTATGTAACATGAAGTATCTCCTTTAAGGAATATATATTCTTGATCAGCATCAACAGCCGAGTCTATACAGCTATATCCGTCTGTCTGCCTGACCGTATAATCAAACAGATCTCAGAGATGGTAAATAATAGAGGTTCGGCATGTATGGGACATAAACTTCTTATACTTGCAGGCAGGGTTCGGAATTGCTCGCTCACGAGTTGCCCGCACTGACACTTTTCGACTCCTGCTCTGTGCAGCGAGCGAAATTCCGAGAGCAGCGTGCAGCAGAGCATTCAATTCAGATTTTGGGGGTCCCCGAGGAAAACCAAGTATGAGGAAGTGCTATACGCGACCTGCTCTACAGCGTACGCTATGCCAATACCCAGGTTATTTCGCACTGTAGCACTGTGTTATTAGACACTTTGATTTGGATGGGTTTAATCGCAGACCGTTTCTTTCAGCCCATTCACTTATTCTACATAGTTCGCTATTACAGTCATGCACACACTCATCTATTTTACACAAAGGACTGCTATGCACATCACACTTTGACAAAACACTTGGTAGGTCATTTACATAAATAGAAAACAAGAGAGGTCCAAGAACCGATCCCTGCGGGACACCACGTTTCATAGTCAAAAATGACGAAGAAGCGCTTGATGTGACAACAGCCTGTCGCCGCTCTGCGAGATATGACTGCAGGAATTTCACAGCCGTGCTTGAGAACATGTACAGTTTCTTTAATTTGGTGCATAGAATTTCGTGGCTTACTGTGTCAAATGCTTTGCTATAATCTAAAAGTGTTAAAAATGTTATATGACCATTATCTACGTTTTTTTTTCGAATTTCTTCTGTTATATTTATAATAGCCGTTGTGCAACTTCGTCCTTTTCTAGATCCAGATTGGTTGTCATTAAAAAGTTTCTCGGTGAGCATAAAAGTAATAATTTGTTTTGCCATTAAAGTTTCAAGTACTTTCGAGAGAAATGGTAAAATTGAGATTGGTCGATACTCATTGGCACTTTTTTGGTATGGCTCTAATTTTAGTAGCTTTCCAAGAATCGGGGAATGTGGATGTAGTCAGGGCAGTATTAAAAATATGTGTTATGTAGAGAAGGAATAGGGGAAGAACTATTTTTAAAAATTTGGGATTAATATAATCAAGTTCACACAGTCAAATTAATTTGTCAAATATGGCGAAAATTTGACAAAATAAGTTTGAACTGTGTGTGAACGCCATATTTATTTACAGTCAAACTCGTTTGACGGACGATTTGACGAGTTTGACAAATCAAGTTTTCGATAAGTTTGTGTGCTGTCTGAACGCAATGTGAACACTGTTTGTCAAACTGTTATCGCATTTGCCGAGTTTGAACTTACGTGTCAAATGTAAGAACAAACTTTGTCAAACTTGTGATGATTGTCCGAGTATTTTAAATGCTAGGACTTTTTTAAATCAGATTGGCTATCTAACTTGGATAAGAATTAGCATAATGGTGTAAGATAAAGTAGAATAATATAGGTTTTTTTATCAAGGCCCTCTTGTGGTCTAGAGGGCTAAAATTTACATGTTTTTTTTTAAATTCGTGGAAAGAAATCGGGAACAGATTTTGTAATTCTGTTTTTTGTATTTGGTTGTACAATTCATTATAAAAAATACAAAATTACAAATTTGTGAATGCGAGGGCTGTTCAAAAAGTTTAATTTAATAAATGTCATTAATCAGATGGCTGACGAGCCTCCGGCAAAGCAAGCTCGCAGTCGCCCACGAGTGTCCACACCCTTCAACGAAGAGGACACCTTGAAATTGATATCTCTGGTGGAAAAGCACCCTGCCATTTGGAATGCCTCTGATGCCAATTATTCAAATAAAAATATGAGAGCGAATGATTGGGCAGATATTGTCGAAGAGTTCGAAGGCAAGTTTGAGGAAGCGGAGTTGAGGGGAAAGTGGACAAATCTCCGAATCCAAAATCGAACAAATGCGGCCAGAGCCAAGGGAAAATCCGGACAAGGATTGGAGAAGGCATTGTCTTGGAGATACTTCGGTGTGATGAATTTTGTTGGCGTCGCAGAAGGGTCTCAATTCCAGGATACAATTTCAAATCTGGATGAATATGAAGAGACTGAAGATTTAGCTGAAGCTCAACCCAATCGGCGAAAGGCACGTGGAAACATAGAAAAAGACGACTCAACCACAGCTAGTGCCATATTGGACACCATGAAAGGAGCAGTTGAGGCCTTAAACCGGATGGACGATGACGACGTTAACACAACATTTTGTAACTATATACAACAGGAACTCAAGCAGATGACAAAGGAAGAATCAGCTGACATGAGAAAAAGATAATGAATTTATTCATAAATTAATATTTTCCAAATATCGTAAACAAAATTAATAATATTTAAGTTAATGTCATTGAAGACTTTTGCAAAATCGTTGCCTTATTACTAATAAGTTATTAGTTAATAAATAAATGTTGTTATTAATTATTTATTTAAATTCTGTTGTACTGAAAAGGCAGTTCGCCCTCCCTTACAAAGTATTCCGCAAACTCTTGCCTTATTTCTTTTGGCTCGATTGCCAGATATGAACGGTGTGCGCTTAATTCTAAAAAATTATTTCCTTCAGCGTTTCTCCACTCTCCTGGGATGAATGTTCCATCTGGGGCCTCGCGATCAACCAAGTTTGCACTCAAATAGTTTGAATTCCTATCAATTAAGAAATTGTGGAGAGCACAACACGCTGCCGTAAGTGTTCGTGTCTTGTTGGGACTCAATGCTATTGGTTTGCGCATAACACGGAACCGTGCAGAGAGAATACCAAAGGCATTTTCGATTACTCGTCGAGCTCGAGAAAGGCGGTAATTAAAAACTCGCTCCACGCCAGATAAATTTCTTTGAGCAAACGGTTTCATCAAAGTCCTGTTCATTGCAAATGCGTCGTCGCCAACCATTAGATATGGAACATCGAGTTGACGGTGCGGTAGAGGTGTATCTGAAGGCAAGTTCAAACTATTTGCAGCCAAGGAGCGGTATAAAGATGTGCGGCGAAAGACTCCTCCATCTGAAACGCGACCATTACATCCCACATCAATATAAATAAATTTATAGTGGGCATCAGCTACGCCCATTAAAACGATGCTGTGACTACCTAGGTAAATAAAAATAGATTTTTATCTAGTGTAAGCAAAAAACAACCTGCAGGGATAATATTACCTTTATAGTTGAAAAATATGCTTCCAGAATTCGGGGGAGCATTCATAACGACATGCTTGCCATCGATAGCACCAATGCAATTAGGAAAATTCCATAGGGACATGAAGTCATCGGCAATAGATTGCCATTCAAGCTCAGTCGAAGGAAACTAAAAATAATTCAAATGTTAGCACAAATATCAAAGTTTTAGATAGATGCCGTACCTTCATATAGTCAGTTTTTAGCACCTGACATATAGCAGCGCATACCTCAGGAACAATAGTACTGATGGTGTTAAATGGTATTCGGAATACAAACTGCAAGGAGCGAAAACTTTCTCCTGTGGCCAAATAGCGCAAAGTTACCATCAGTCGACTTGCGGCAGGGATGGCGAGGCGCATAGGCGTGTCCTTTTTGGCAATTATTGGCCCAACAAGACTTAACTACAATTTATGAAGGTAAAGAAATATCATTAAATAAAAGCTTACTTAACTTATCACTTACCAAATGTTCAAAGTCGACTGCTCTCATTCGAACAAAATTTTTATACAGATTGGGACTTTCTAGCTCCAACTCCTTTAATAATTTTACGCAGCATCCTTCGGTATCACGTCGCTTCACCCATGGACTCACCCATTCACTGCGTTTCGTTTTGCACCTCTTATTTTTTGGCAGCGAATTTATGGCATGCAAAGATGCAGCGCCAAGACAAAGAATTAATAAATTTTGTTTGCGTCTTTTTTTGTCCATTTCAGTTTTTTATAAATGTTTTTATTTATTTACTATTTACTATTAGAGATTTCGATTAACTAGATATTAATGTATCGCACTAAGCCGATAATTTGACTGCGGCTATCGACATACCACAATAGTTTCAGTGAAACACAAATTTGACGCACACCAAATTTGCGAGTGTGAACACTAAGCCAAATTCAATTGAAACTTTCGAAGTTTCGACAAATTTCGATTAAAATTTATTTGACGTGTGTGTGAACACCAAGTCAAATTCGAACACAAATCAGTCAAACTCCGCCATGACAGTTTGTGTAAATTAATTTGACTGTGTAACTTATTTAATTGCCAACACAATTTTAAAATTCATTTATAAATCTTAATATAAATTATAAATAATATTTTAATAAATTAATAAAATTATTTTCCTCTTAACAATTTAAACTTCTTTTTTCATTTTAAATTTATTTTTTAATTTATTTAAACAGGACTAATAAGTCAAGTATTTTCGTCTGAGCGGAGCATGCTTTTATATAAAATATTATTTTTATAAAAAAGTGAATAAGGTTTAGATTATAAACAGAGTATCACAATACACAGATAAGTAACAAAGAAGGTAATATTTTAAAATTCTTATTAATTACTTTCATATTTATAAAATATAAGAAAAACAGGACACTTGGAGAAGACTGGAACAGAAAATTGGTCATAACATTGAACTTTGTCAAAGTGGCTTACGAAGAATACGTCTAAGAGTATATTGCACCTTGTAACGAGTAACAATAAATGATTCTGGACTGGGTGGTGGTACAAGGGGGAAGCGCACGCGATAAGATTTCTTCCGGCTCTGTCTCGTCGGCAACGGGTGTGGTGGTCTTGCTACCCTCCTCGTAAGTTGTCCAATTATCATATCCTTTTAGTTTTCCGCGTGCTAAGACAGAATATACTACGATCCGGGACGAGCACACCAAAGTAAAGGGAAAAAAGTAGACTAGGAAAAGAAATTTTGCCTCCTCATATACAACGCAGACACAACTGATAATCCCTCAGATGACATTGAGGTAAATTCGCCCTCCCTTCCATGGCCATTCGTTGCCAAAAAAAATTTAATGTGTGTGTTGAATGGCCCCTTGTTGGGATGACCTACAGGGTTAGCTCGACTTGCATGGATCAAACAAAATTAGGTAAATTAGAACATCTTAAAATTTATTGGTAACAGAAAAATAATTATGTGATGAGGACATATTAAAATAAAAAAAATTAAAATTTGGATAAATTTAGTATGAATAGGATATCAATTAAAACGAGAATATACATAAAATAAAATATTAAATAAGAAAAATTATAAAAAAAAATACAATTTAAATTTATTATCAAGGTTGGAAAAATAAATAAAATTATTAAAAGAATGACAACTAGCTATCAGGCTATTAAATTTTATTTAATTTCGCTTTGAGTGAAAGCAATCGCAATGGCTCGAGTTTAAACTCAAGTTCAATTGTGGTGGTTTTTTTTGGGGTGCGGTTGCACTCAATAAAGAACTCAAAGCTAAGCTTCATGCAATTAAATAAATGTAAATTAAATGGGAAATTGTATAGAAGAGTGGGAACTTGAGCGATTTTTATTTTTGTTTTTACCAATTTAGTTTTTTTTTTTTTTGCGAAAATCGTGAAAATATGTACTGTTAATTTTCTTGCAATAAATATGTAAAGGTTTTTCTTTGTTTAGGCAAATCCACTTACTTGTTTAATTTCTCCATCGCTGAAAGTACTTTCGTTGATGCGCTGTGGCTGTTTGCAACAAAAATAAAATGTATGCAAAAAAAATTTATAAAACATATTTTTGTACCGAGACCGTTTTTTTTTCCACTTCCCTTTATCTCGACATTCGTCGTCTCTCGAATCACTCAAATCAAATTTTTGCTCTTTTCTATTACATTATTCGTTTTTACAAAAAAAAAAGAAAACTCAAACCATGCGTTTTGCTTTTACAGACTCACAATGATTAAATAATTTAACTGGCCAATGATTAACGGAATATTATTTTTACTTTAGTGGATTTAACATTAATGAATAGCTCCAATTTCGTCAAAGATTTATAACGTTCGCTGACCCGAACATGGCGGCTGCCTTTGATCTTTGACCCCACGCCAAACGAATTTTTTAAACGCACTTTTTCTAACTTTGTTTTCTGCTTAACTAAATCGAATTTGAGTGAGCTTTCGAGGACTTAACACTCAAGAATCTCTCATTTCTTCATAAAACTATTTTTTTCGAGGGAAACAGTGGTTAGCGACGACGGTAGTTAATCAGCGCGCTCGATTGTCAACTGATCTCCCATACGGTTGCAGGCTTCTCTCCGACTCGTCTAGCAGAATCACTCAAGCAGTTGAGCGTTTTTTTGCTCGTAAATTGAGTCACAAACGGCGTTTGAGCGACTTCGACGGCTCCAAAAACAATTTTGCTGGAGTGAACTGGGCAACTTCTCTGGCTCTTAGGCAATTAAAATGATGGTTTTTGGACGATGCTTGGCACAGGCTATATCCAGGAAGATAATAGCTATAATAGCTCGATATTGGGTGCCAAACCTGGAAATCAGTCCAAGCAGAAAATATGCCCACTAATCAGCATAACTAAAACTCTGATTGCTGACAAAAGAACTCACCCTTTGAGTGGGCTTAGCACCACAAAAAAATAAAAACTTAATTTCCTTTTGGCTGCTGTCGACTTGTTTTATTTAGGTTTTCACTCGCGGCTTGATTTTATAAATTTGATATTTGAAAAGACAAGCTTATACTCAAAGTCACAAAAGCGAGTTTTAAGGAAAACTTTCAACTGCACTCAGCCAGGTCTCAAAAGAAATAGAACGATAGCGACGCTTGAATTCTGGAGGGAACCATTTAACAGAGTCAGAGGTGAAAAGTGAAAGGAGCCATATTGAAAAGAGAGTAAATTTCTTTTTGGTGCTGTAAGATAGCTATTTTCGCCCCACCTTTCTCCACGGCCTAAAAGAAGCTAGCGATAGGTGGCGCTTTGCATACGACATTTGATTTTTTAACCGTAACGGACATTTATTTAAAAATTCTGCTGCAAGCGTTACATTTTAGGTGGCACGAGGGGGTGGTGGGGTATCGGACTCAACATTAGAAATTGCTTGCTGCTGCTGCTGCGATGACAGCAGCTTTTGCGCTCTCGCTGTACATGAATTTGCCGCCAGTGCTTTGTCTCACATGCACAAGCCCGCGACGTGTAAATACAGCTGACAGCTCTTTTCCCTTCTTCATTCGCCGCGTCGCAGCGAAAATTTCGTGGTTTCTTTTGGTTAGCTGTTCGTTTACATAGAATGGAGCTCTCGATTCTATGCCAAGAGTGTTGAGAGTTAATGGTTTTAGTACCTGCATTGTTCAAATCTAACCAAACATCAATTAAATCCATAGTTTAACCTTCTCTTAAACATTTGCTGTTAAATTCAAATCAGTTTACGTAAATAAAAAGAAAATTAATAATAAAAAACGTTTTTTTCGATCATATTTAGATGAAAACAATGATTTTGCAATCTTGAGGATGAGAATTGCATGAGTTTTTTACACAAATGTCAAAGCAGAATTCACAAATTGATAAATTTGTGGGGAACCTATAAAATAATAAATAAGTAAAAAATAATTTTTCCTAATTTTGATGAAAATATGTCTAAATTTTGCAAATTATATGGCTTTGGGGCTATATTTGTTAGCATTTTTGCAAGTTAGTTTTAGTATCTAAAAAATCTGTCATAATGGCTATTAATTCAAATTTTTAACAAAATTTGTGACAAAATTTGAAAATTCAAAATTACCGCCAAAGTCAAAGTACCCGCTAATAGCTGTTATTGTAATTTCCAAGCCAAATTTGGCTTGAAAAAAGCTGTTTTGGCTACACTGACTCTCTCTCTCTCAGTTGCTCTCATCGATTTCCATGTATCGAATATCTACCCACATACTCGATTTCAGTGTGGGGCCAAAAGAACAGTTAGTTTCGGGCAAACTGTTTTTTTAATAGGATGTGTCGTCGCATTCGTATTCGCATAAATAAAAATAAATAAAAAAATTTAAAGTGAATCTGAAATCAAACTAAAATTTAAAATAAATACAATTTTTAAGTTTATGTTTTGCGTACGTTTTATGTAAAATTCCGTGCTCTTTGTCTATGTGTGTTGTGTGTGTGTGTGTGAGTGAGTGTTAGAATTAGAAACTAAGTTAATAGTGAAAAATAACTTCAACTTTTAAAGCGGCTAATAAAGTGAACCTAAACTAAAAGAACAATGTCCAAGGTAAGCTAAGCTTCTTAATTTTATTAGCAAATTATTTATTATTTATTAACGCCAGCCAAATTCAACTACTTCCCGGGCGTTTGGCTAACGTTTGTCAATTTGGATTTTATTTTATTGCTTGCGTGTATGTGTGTGTGTGTGTGTGTGTGAGGGGGAGTGAAGCGAGAGTGTGCCGTTATCCTCCACTTGCTTCTTTTTGTATAAATTATGCATGTTTGTGGGTTTTATGCGTCGCATCGCATTGATTTCTTAAGATGGTCGAAATGTTTGCAATTTTATGAAGTGTAAAATTGAACAAAAATTATAGGCATCAAGAAAATAAACCTGCCAGGTAAGGAGCGAGAGAGAAATTTGTTTTATATGTGCATAACGGTAGTTTTTTAATTCTCAAATTTTGGGCAAATTAATCGACCAAATAAACAATTCCCCTTGAATCAACATTATCTATTTTTGTTTTTCCGATTCTTTATTAATTCATAAAATTAAATTATTTATACGCTCACTTAACCTAATGAACACTGACAGATTCCACAAATTCCACCCAATCTGTTCAAGTCATTAAAGCCAAAAAATATTAAAGAAAAGTTCCTAATTCCTAAACTCAATCAACCAATTGAAGGTCCAGATTTTTGTTAGCCAACGCGATTTTTATGCGCTGCTCAAGCAAATTTGGTAATACATTTTTTATGACCCAAACATTTGTGGGGGGGGTGGCTCTGGTTGGGTGTTGTTTGAGCCAAGTCCCCAAGGGGTGGCGCGGCTGTTCATCCCCCTCCCACATTGTTTTCTTGATGAATTGCCTTTTTCTCTTGTCACTTTATATAAAAAAGGCTTTCGCTGTTTTGTTATTTAGCCCGAAGTCAAGTTCAACAACTGCTTGAAAAGTAGCTTACAATTAAGTTTTTAAGTTCTTACACTTTTCTATGATTATGTACTCAGACCGTCTTGACCCTTGAGAGAGAAGAAAAGCAACTAATGACACCTTTTATAAACATGTCTTGAAAATGTTACAAAATATATTTTATAAAATCTTTAGAAACCCAGAAATTTTCGTAAATTTTTAGAATTAAGACAAGCTCTTACAAGCAATTAATGTGGCCAAATTTTCATAAAAGTTTTGCTTTTTTTGAAAAAATAAGGGAACTTTTTGGCCATTTTTGAACAAATTAATTGCCCGTGGGACCTTAGTTTCAGATTCGAAGTCTCCGCACATGGTATGTTATAAAGCGACCATAGGCAACCGTTTTAAGCCTATATTCTATCACACATAAACCAAAAAAGGAACCAAAGGAGGTTATACAAAAAAAAAAATTTATAATTTTATATATATTTTTTTTTAAGGGGGAAATGTTTTTTTTTTTCTTTTTACCAAAATTTTTTTTTTTTTGACAGGCTTTAGCCGCGGTTTTTTCCACGATTTTTAATAGCTTTTTCAGTATTTTACACTGTGGAAAAGTGTATTATAATTTGCCCAGAAGTTTGCAACGCATAGAAGGAATCATCTCCGACCACATAAAGTATATATATTCTTGATCAGCATGACGAGCTGAGTCGATTAAGCTTTGTCCGTCCGTCTGTCCGTCTGTCCGTCTGTCCGTCTGTTGTTCTACGCGAACTAGTCCCTCAGTTTTGGAGCTATCGAGCTGAAACTTTGCACAGAGTCTTCTTTTTACTGCACGCTGCTAATATGTCGGAACCGACCGGATCGGATGACTACTTCTTGTAGCTGCCATACAAATGTTCGTTCGAAAAATGGGTTTTAAGAAAAAAAACTGGTTTGTTCTCAATATTACTGCTCTCAAACACGGTCATGGGTAATATGTAATGTTTTTAAGCTGATCTGCGAAGTTTGGTCAGGGATCGCAAATAAGAGTTATGGACTTTAAAAAAATCAAAGCCAAATAAGTGTCCTAGACCCTTTTGGAGGCACCCCATATCCGAAATTTGAGTGAGCAATCCAAAATCAGGATAAACTTTTATTTTCAATTTTTAAATAAAAATCAAAAAATAACTCTTATTTTTATTTAAAAGTTGAAAATAAGAGTTATTTTTCAATTTTTATTTTAAAAATTGAAAATAAAAATTGATTTTGAATATCTTTTGAACCAGTCGGTGGATTTTAGAAGTAGACATATATCTGTGATCTATGTTTCAATACCTTTCCATTGATACATCACATGTCCTTGAAGGATCAAAATTAAGGATACCAAAATTTTTTATTGATTCAGTGCCACTTTATATACATATCGCTCACTTACTTCAAGTCTGTCATAACTCAATCAAGTAAGAAAGTTGTACTGTAACATACTCTCCATAAAATTGCAATTTTTGACTTGATGTAGAAATATTTGCCGTGTTTTGTACTAATTTGTGTAAAATTTTCAAATTGATGTATCTTAAACTTTCCATATGAGATGAGAATATATCGTTATATCATTTGTAAATTCATATTAATGCAAGAGCATCATATCTCAGTTGTCCTGCAGTCGTTATTGCACATACATACTTCGGCTTTCAGTTAAAACATATTTTTCCTGCTGCTGACTGTGAAAATGAGATGTCAAAGCGAATGCACATATAGGCTAATTGAAGTCTAATTAAATTAGTTCGAAATTGACTATCAAACAAGGAAGACTTCCAATAATTCGTCTAAGCATTGTCATTTTATTTGAGTGTAGACTCACCACAGATGGACCCAGTTTCATCTCAAGTATCCTATCCGTCAACAAGTCAGGTTAACACTACTCCACAAAGCATTCTCAACGAATTTCTTAATTCAATTGAGGCGGCCTCTGGGAATGAAAAGACAGTTGGGGAAGATGATCCTGAACTCAATCTTGCAATAACCGAAATAGGCGCATACTCCCCCAATCCAATTGATATAAGAGAGAATATCATGAAGTATTGGGAGGACAAAAAGTTCATGTATCCTCGGTATCAATTGGCGAAAGTGATCCATTGCGTGCCAGCAACCCAAGTGTCAGTTGAGAGGGCATTTTCTGCTTTAAAATTGGTCATGTCTGACTTGAGGTGCAACTTGTCCTCATATTCTATAAAAAAAATACTGTTCATAAAACTGAATAAAGAATGCGATAAAGCATGCTGAAAAATTCATTGTCATTGCATTTTTGGTTTTCAGATACTTTTCACAAATGTGCTGGTAAGCACTCCTCGAACGAGAAATAGGACTGGATTTTAAGATGTACTCTATGTATCTATTTCGCAATTTGCAAACATTAAATATACGTGTTTTATATTTCTGTTTCTATTGAATTTACCTTTCCAAGCCGAACCTTTTACAGAATTTTACAGGTAGCCTTAGAGTCATTGCTTAAAAATGGCTTGAGCTATGAACTGAAAACTTGTTGTGTAGGATGGTACTATAAAGCAAGCCGAACCAGCCGGCTTAACTAGTTCAAAAGTGAAAAGTGTTCATCATAGCTCGTCACCGGTTAAAAGGTGATATGTTTTCCGAGGTAATCACGAAGAGATCCTTTTTTCAAAACTTCTTCAAAATTCTTCTTTAAGCGTGCAGTTTTCGTTTGGGTTTTGCTGCTTAATACGACACCGGTTTAGTTCGGTTTATGAGCACGAATTAGCGGTTTGGTTTATTTTGGTTCGGTTTACAGTTTGCATCTGCAGTGTTGTCAAAATTTCTTGCATACATAAACTCTGGGACTGAAACACTGAACAACTTTTAAATTTTGCAGAGCTTGACCAACTTTTCTTACGTGTTTGAGTTATGAGAGACTTAAAGTAAGTGAGCGATATGTATAAAAAGAAGCACTGAATGAATAAAAAATTTTGGTATCCTTAATATTGATCCTTCAAGGACATGTGATGTATCAATGGAAAGGTATTGAAACATAGATCACAGATATATGTCTACTTCTAAAATGCAGCGCCTGGTTTAAAAGATATTTCAAATCAATTTTTATTTTCAATTTTTAAAATAAAAATTGAAAAATAACTCTTATTTTCAATTTTTACTAATAAAAATTAAAAATAAGTGTTATTTCAATTTTTATAATAAAAATAACTGTTAAAAATAATTTTTATTTTAAAAATTATAACTGTTACGATCCCTGATTTAAAACGTTATGGTCCTCGAAAAATTTAGATAACAGCCTTGAAGTGTGTTTAGGATCATTATCTTGCTGAAATACCCAACGTAATGGCATATTTTCCTCAGCATACGGTACCATAACTGTTTCCAATATGGATTTGTAATCTTCAGCATTCATTTTGTTCGTAGTCTGATAAATTGGACCTACGCCGTATCAGGAGAAGCAACCCCATACCATTATATGGCCACCTCCATGTTTGACTGTTTTTTTTTTTGGAAACCTAGGATGGAATTCCTTTCCATTAGGGCGTCGAACATTCCTTTCACAGTCATTCCCAAACAAATTAATCTTGGTTTCATCGCTCCATAATATGTTTCTCCATTTTTTCTCCCCGGTGCATCCTACCCAGGCAAAAGTTTGCCTCATGGTGATATTTTTTTTGCGCATAAGTGGGAATTTTCTGGCAATTCTTCCTGGTAGGTTGGCATCTTGTAGTCGTCTTCGGATAGTTGGAGCACTAACTGAATTCCCAATTTCGGCTGCAATAGCCTTCGATGACTTAAATGGGTCCTTTTTGCTTAAAAATACTATGTATTGGTCAAGGGTTTCTGTTGTTTTTGTGGCCTTCCACGGGTTTCCTGTCTTGATTTTCTTTCTAAAGCATTTTTAACAAAATTATGAGACCTGTTCATTAATTTGGCGATTTCTCGTAAAGATTTGCCTTCTTTTTTCAGACTAAGAACCAATCGAGCTTCTTCTTTAGTACAATGAGCATTTCGACCCATTTTTGATAAAAAAAAAATTTATTAAATTCTCTGTATTGACAGGAGCTATACTTAATTTACCTTTAGTTACCAAAAGATCACTGATTACAAAATTATTCACTTGATACTTCTGAGAAACGGAGACTGTACCTATTATTATGATCTGGCGAAATGTGTAGTGGACTCGCAATTTATAGAAAAGCTTTGATATAAGGGGGTCATAAGTTTGGCCAGACATTGACAACAACAAAAAACCAAAAATTAAAAAGTTGTCAACACTAAAAGTTCCAAAAAACCATCAATAATTAAAAAAATTCCGGTGTGCACCTATTAATATGATCAGGTGTGTATACCTTTAAATGACTGCTTTATTTCAACAGTACTTAAAAAAAAATTTTTGCGTTACAGATATACAAGGAACGATTTAGTTTCTTAAGGGTACTGTATATGTATGTATTTGCTTTAACGTTCGATTGGGGTCTTACCAAACATTTAGGGTATTCACTTTTTTGAGCACATAGGTACTTGGGGAAAGTGTAAGCATTTCCAACAACATTTTACTCTGAACAAATTGTGCCCAGCTTGCTCGACCCAGACCCTGAGTCAGGGTCCCTGACTACGAAAAGTCGGGCACTTGTGCCCAAACAGTGTGCCCATAATTTGTTTAGAATAATTAATATAATTCGATTGCTTTCCATTCCCGATGATATATATTTAATGCTTTTAGTTTGCATTATTTATATATTATTTAGGTATATAATTTTTTTCTCACCAAATTTCGAAACATAATAGACGGAATGTCAAACGTAATTGTGCACAAAATTCGTGCACAGAGGGCTGCTCACAATACTAGTCAGGCAAACCTGCCCAAGTGCCTATGTGCTCAACAAAGTGCACACCCTAATTGTTTTAAATTGTCAAGCAGAACCGAAAATATGTTTTACAACAATAAAAAAAAAAATTTTTTTGTCTCGACACTCTTATGTTATATGAACAAATTTTTTCATCTACCCTCGAATTTTTAGAAATTCCAAGTTTTTAAATTTTTTAGTTGAAAAACTTCAAAAATAATTATAAAATGGTCTCAAATTAATTTCCAAAATTGTACTTGGACATTTTTAGAGATTTTGTTTTAGCATGTCTTGACGCACTTTGACCTAAGTTTTTCGAGAATTATTTAACCGATATTCATAAATTTTTTTCGGTGAAAGCTAACTAAAGCTAAATGCATTAAATCCATGTTTGAAATCTATAAAAAATAATTTTTATTTCATAGAAAACAGTTGTCGAAATTTTTGACGCTATTATATCGGTACCATTTTTTTCAAAATGGTTTCAAAAATTTAAAGAATATCTGTTGACTGATTTTAAAATTAATTTTTTTAATTACTCCCAATACCCACCATTCTGGTGTAATTTAGGATATTTTTGATTGGTAAAAAAAATAATTCTTTCAGATTGTTTTTTAAGAGCTTTCGTTTCGAGCGAAGAAATTTGCACTAATAAACTGACGTTAAAAATCACAAGATTCTATCGGGATATTCCTCGAAAAGCAAATTCTAAAAAGAAGAAACATCAACATTGTAATATAATGAGACAAGGTGATTCAGTGCTCCCTAAACCATACCATCCGGTGCTCTTTTGGACTCTATTTTCTCTCCTTCTTCGGAACTTCGGAACGCTCCGAAAACGTATTTTTTGAGATTCTGCGTTGGGAGTCCCTTTTCACTCCTGCCTTCGCATATGGCTGGCTGGATTGTATAGTAAATAATAAAAGGTTTTTGTCGGTTTCAGCTTACAACACAAATGTGAAACATCTTCAAACCCATAGCATAATTTCAGGCTGAAATTTCATATTAGAAATTCATATACAAGTGAAACTCCCAAGTCTTTATTCGGCCATTTATGCAAGTGTTTCAAGTGTGAAAAGCAACAAAGTCTGCTGATGAGTGAATTAGGGAAAATTCTGAAACAGCCTGTCCCTGACATACCAACGCTATTCCAATAAATGTTGTAAGCTATCTCTGTTGAATTGTGTTGATTGCATTGAATTAAAATTTACCTTGAGCCAGCACTGTAAATAGCAATAACTTTGACTCCAAACTGAGTGAAAAATCAATATTTTTCACCGCAAGACGCCTTTTTTGGGTGAAGAGTCTGGAGACCGGCCAAAAAATTACAAATAATTCTTATGTTCTGATTCTTATCTAAAAATAAGTGATTTGTTTGGTCGCTGTTTAAAAGTTACCGTAATAAGTGAACTAATATTAAAGAAAAATTCTGGAAAAAGTGCTTAATATAGCGTAAAATCGTTTTAAATTCTGTAGCTGACCTAATCACCCAAAAGTTGTGTTTTATTACGTTAAAGCACTTTAAAGACACATGACCTTGAGCCGGCTAACAACTATTTCTTAAATTAAAATCGTCTTTTAAAAAAAATTTCTACGAAGACTCATTGTCAACTCTTCCGCTGACATTATCCTTTGCATAGTTGTGCAGGCTGCACTAGAAATTTTAAATTGAAATTCCAAAGTAAACAGGTGAATGGCGTCGGCACATACGTGACTCCTGCCTCTACTGCTAATTCTACACGAAACCACAGCCCCCATGGTAGGATTCTTAAGCTAATTTCATTAAATATTCATGGCCACGACACGAGCGCACGTCAATGCACAAACACATGAACGAGAGCGAACCATAGTTGCAGTTTGCTGCAGTGCCTTCAGCACGACCACGACGACGACGACGACAACGTTGTTGCTTTTGGCTATTGTCAAAATGCCAAAGTTTTTGGGATGCTGAAGGAGTCTCTGAAAATTGATAGTGTTTGTTTAGGCACAGCAGCTGCGGCTGCTACAGACAAATTATCATTTGATCATTTAACGAGTTTGCCATTTTTTGCCAAAGTTCAGGGCCATTTTGTTGGTTACACGTCTGATTGATGATGCTATGAAAATATCAATTAGTTGACTCAAATATGGCTGAGGTTTTTTTTTGAAATGCAACGATATCGATACATTTCCATGGCCATAAATTAAACCGCCTCTGGGTGTTTGGCGAGAATATGCAAACGCGTTCAGTCAATACAGAAAATTTCCAGAATGGTGGAATAAATCATGAATGGCAAACTGCAACAGAGTGTGCGGGCTTGGGGAGAGAAGGGTCTAAAGTTGTATATTGAAACAGATGCTGGGTAAATTCCAGTTAGTTTAAAACCTTAAACAAAATTGCAGTTTCATGCTGTGTAAAAATGTCACTCGTGTTTTATATGTATTTGAAATTGCTAGCTAGAATAGCTAGACTTGTTCCTTGCTGTTATCCTTGCACTTGCAGGCGGCTTCTGCGGTTGACATACACACAAAAAATAAAAAGCCATTTCCAGCCAGGCAATTGCATACAAAGGATATAATAATAATGATATAAGGCATAAGGATGAAGGCCGCGAATAATGATGATGATGATGTTTATGAGCTTGTCGCGAAGAATAACAAAAGTGGCCCCCTCCTGGAAACTTTATGTGTTTATTTTTGTCATACACCCACACAGAGGAAAAAATATGCTAAATCTACACGAAAATGTAAGATTTATATACGTATTGACCGGGAAAGCTACATGCCACGTGTAGAAATGAGAAAACTAAACGGTTCATGCAGGACTCTATTTAAAAGTTCTTGTGGTATTCGGTTTACGGCATGAAAAATGTTGAAGTTATTTTCTTATGTCATCAGCATTCAAGTTTTCTACATGCGGCGTTTACATTTTTGATTTCTACACGTTACATGCAGTTTTTCTGCACGCCACGTGTAGCTTTCTGCATTTTACATTTAGCATGTGCAATTTTTAGGACGTTTAGCCTATTTTGTTTTCTCCGTATAGAAATATCCAAAAAGAAATTCCAGAAATCTTTTGTAAAATTAAAAATTTATTTATTAGAAAGTTTAAAATGCTTCAGGATAAGTCATAACCATCAAATAGGGAGGATTATATTGGGTTATTAAGGCCTTTGCAGTCAGAAATCTCAAAAACACGGTCACAAATGCAAATGAAGAAAGTAGTTTTCAAAGAACAATTGAGCGTGTTCAGCAGCATAAATCGTTGACAAAAAATCGACTATTTTTGTTAGATTGTGCTGGTGAACGGGCATGATGCGCAATCATGTTTGCTATTTTTCGTGATTGTGTTAGATGTGAATCTAACAAAGAAATAGTTTGTTAGAATTGCTTGTTTATGATTTGTTATCGATAGCACACAGCTGTCAGAAGTAAACAAACAAGCAATTTAGAGAAGGCAAATGCAAAATGAATGTGGAAACCTCTTTGTTTTTAATAAATGAATTGGCAGAGGACGTGGTTTCGCCAATAGCTCACGGAAATTCGTGCAAGGCTCTACTGGTTGTTGCGGAGGAGGAGGGAATCTTGAAAAGCCGCCACTCCAAAAAGGAGAAGCCCTGCGAACGCGTAGTAACTACCTCATCTGGGTACATGGACACCTCATCTCGGTTTGTCAAGGCACTACCATTCAGCTCCTCGCATATCCTCATACAAGATAATCACAAGGAATGAAACCCGGCGCCTGCTTACGGAATGATGGAATAACCTTTCGGCTTGCGCTCGTTTAAGCGGAAAACATCTTATTGGATAACGGGTCACTGCCTTATTGGCACGCTGTACGATTTTAAGAAGAAAGAGAAGACATTATATTTTTTAATCAGCTCAGGTCACAAACTTTTGGTCACACTACAAGTTGGGACAGTACAAAAATATAGAATGAACAAATTTAAGGATTATTTCATGATGTCCCGTGCATCGTTAAGGACTCATAGCTAGAGATGGGCTCGCGACGGGATTCCAGCGGGACCCAAGAGAAGTAGGGGATCACTTTGTTAAAATTAACATTTTCAGACTCTTCTTTGCGTGAAGTCCTTCTTGATGGTAAATGTATGTTTCAACAAAGGAAGAAGATTTGGCCATCGGATATTCGATTTTATGAGCACATTCTCGCCGGGGCCGGGCTTACACCAAACATTAAATGGCTAACAAAGTTTTAAGGAAAATTCAAGGGGAATTCCCGGAGCAGTTGGTGCTAGTGACGACGGTCCTAAATATTTAGTAGTCAGTTTTTAATTATATTAAGCTGTTTGTTGTCAAAAATTCAAACTTCCGCCAACAAAAATATATCGATAACTTTGTTGCCTAAAAATTCTATCCAACTCGTTCACCAGTAGACTAACACTTTTTTTTTGATTGATGATTTTTGTTAGATGATTGGTGTATGCTGGTGAACAAGCCCATTGTCACAAGTCCATGGCAACAATGGACTGATTTAGACTTGAGCGACTTTTGTATATGCCCAGCACTGAAAAATTGTTCCTAGGAACACGATATAGGCAAAATGATCAACAGTTTATGATGAAACCCTTTTCATAATTTTATCACCTATTTGATTTAAGTCCAAATCGAACCTCATCTTCTCTAAAAAAGAAATAGTCTCACATCATTCTTTTGAGCATCATAAATTATAATATTCGTAAGCGTTAATAATGAAAAGTAGAAGGTTAGGAGAAAAGAGAAGATAAAAAATAAAAGAGGAAGGTTAAAGAGAAAGTTTTTATAAAATCTTTAAGCGTTGCAAACATGGGGAAATAAAAATTTTAAGTGAAAAAAAGGAGAAAGTTTTATAGGAAAAAAAAAAAAAGTAAGAAAATTGGAGAGTAGGAGAAGTAAGAGATAAAAAAGAAAAAGAGTGGTAGTAAAAAAGAAAAAAGAAGATGAAAAAAAAAAAGTTTTTATAAGATTTTAGAATGAGGAGAATAAAGTGGGAGAAAAAGGAAATAGGAAAGAAAAAAAAAAAGAGGGTGGGGAGGAAGTAGAAAAAAAAGTTTAGAGATTTTTTAGAATTTTGAGGAGAAAAGGCCGCTGGGCTTAAAATTGCTAAATTATTACTCAAACGATACGTTTAAGTACACACTGGGCGGGAAGTGGGTGGGATGTGGGTGGTACGTAGGTGGAAAGTGGGTAGGATGTGGGCGGGATGTGTATGGTATGTGGGTGGGATGTAGGTGGAAACTGGGTGGAAAAAAGTGGGTAGGAAGTGGGTGTGCATTGGCTTTATACCAGTGGTGCCCAAAGTGACACAAGCCTGTCCCCTGGGATAGGAACTCAATTCTGCCAGCGTCGCAGAAGACACACGCATAGAGAGAGCGAATACGTGTGTTCTAACCCCTCGGGGGGTTGCTCTCTCTCGACGTGTGCATTGGGCTCTTTCTTCTCTCACGAAGCATTTTGTTAGCTTTTTGTTCGTGTTTGACATCATGACATTTACTTCGCGTTTCGCTGCTAAACACACAAGTGCAAAGCTTGATAGTGTGGGTTTTGGCACCACTGTTTTATGCTGTTGAAGGCGCAGCGAAGCGCGGTGGGTTATATGCTAGTCTCTTCTCTATAAATATAAAAGAGAGTGTCCTGACTGACTGACTGATTCACTGATTCACTGACTGACTGATTGGCAATCATCGCACAGCCTAAACGGAAAGAGATAGAAAATAGACAGTGACGGGTTTCCCCGATTTTTTCCCGGGGGTTCCCGCCCCAAATTTTCATCCGATTGACTTGAAACTTGGTTTGCATGCAAAGTACGCGAAATAATATTCAAAACGTGATTTCCCGATTTCGGAAAAACCGCCCACGAGAAAAATGGCGCAGAAAATTCTGCAATGAAAAAAATATTTTTCATCCGATTGGCTTGAAACTCGGTTTGTAAGGATCAGAATACGAAATAATTTGAAATGTGATTTTTTGATGTTGGAAAATTTGCCCTGACGGTCGGAAAATTCCCGGAAAATTCTGCATGAAAAATACTATTTTTCTCCCGATTGAAGACTTGGAAACTCGGTTTGTAAGATCAAAATGAGAATTCATTTATGTTTTCATTTTCCGATGTTGGAACAACTGCCGGGATGCCCACTGGGAAGTGGTTGGGAAGTGGATGGGATGTGGGTGGTAAGTTGTTTTGGAAGTGGGTGGGATGTGGGCGGGAAGTGGGGTTGCAGGTGGGTGGAATGTTGGTGGGAAGTGGATGGGAAGTGGGTGGGATGTGCGCAGGAAGTGGGTGGTATGTGGGTGGGATGTGGGCTGTGGAAACTGGGTGGAAAAATGGTGGGAATTGGGTGGAGAGTGGGTGGGATGTGGATGGAAAGTGGGTGTGCATTGGTTCTATACTGTTGAAGGCGCAGCAAAGCGCGACGGGTTATTTGCTAATGAAACAAATGTATTCTTTCATAGTTGTCTATAACAAACAATGATTTGTAATGTACACACTTTACGCTTCACAATTTCAACCCAAATTTATACAACTGACACGCGGACGAAGTAGCGGCACGTTTGCTAGTTATATATAAAGATTTCATAAATTTTTCTGAATATAATTAATTTATTTTTTTAAAATCAAATCCGAAAGCTGCTTCAAATTCACCCTTTATTTAGACAGTCATGTCAAATTTTAGCGCGATGCAGCTCTTATCATCAACAGAGCGATCGAGATTAGTTTTTTGCAAGACAATGCGCCGGCACACAAGAGCATCGCAATTGTATTAGCAAGACAATGCGCCGGCACACAATAGCATCGCCAATCCACCGCTAAAATTAACCAATTTGGTTCCAAAAGATGGCTGATCAATAAAAAATTCAGCTCGCGCTTGGAGATAATCGATGCCACGGAGGACTATTTTGCAAACTTTTCGGAAAATTACTTCTCGAACGGGATCAAAAAATTGGAAAATCGCTGGAATAAAATTTAAAAAATTTGTTTATCATGGTTACCAATCTTTGATTTGTATCCCTTTATGGCTTCACATTTGCCAAATGTGCCATCTCAGTTCATAATTCTCTTATGACACTCCATCCATTTTTCTAGCAGCCAATTGTCTAATGCAGCATTTTTCCACCCATTTATCAGTCCAGTCCAGACAATTTTTTTGTTGTTCTTGCTGCCTCCTAATTTAATTAAGCGGCCTCATAGGAGAATCAAATTTGCCAACAAAAAAAAAACAATATGGCCAACCAAATTTGTTCACTTTTGGGAAGGGCAAACACTTTTCGTTTTGAAGGGGTTAAGGGCGTTGCAACTGCTGCATAAATAAAATGGGCGCAGATAAAAACGGACCCATTTACATCGGCAGGACTTGGCTGTGGAGTGCAGTTTTTGTGGGTTGTGGCCAACTAGTCCAGGCCCACAGGACATCAAATGGGCAGACTAATGGCATATTAGCTTAGAAAAAATGTGTATGCAATTTGCAGCAGAGTTTGTAGATGGTAAAAAGATGAAAAAAATTATTTGTCAACTTTTATGGGGGATATATAAAATCAATGGTGGTTTTATTTTGTTTGTAAAAGGGTGAATTAATTTTTTTCAGAATTTTGTAATGCAACGAAGGAAGTATTTTCGATAGATGAATTTGTTTTGGGATTTATTTTCAATGGAAATACTCGAGAAAATTTTTAATTTAATTTAATTCGAAATGATAAAAATCAAAACCATAAATCTAAGTAATAACTAACAAAGGTACGGCGCTCTCTGAGTGACTGTCAGCTCGCGTCTGAAAATTTTTGTGTGTAGACCTTTGAACCATTGTTTTTTTGCTTTTTGTTTTGCCGACGGGAATTTTAAGGGCTTCGTTCTAGAATTTCGCGAATACTTTCTTTGGTGCATCAGATAAAGGTTTGCTTTTGAAACAATCAAGCGCAAAAGCTACGCGTAGACAGAAAAGCTCTTAAACTCTTGCATTCATTAATTTCACTAAAGAGAACTGTTCAAACAGGCACAGGATATCTATCTTCAAGGTATCTTATAGTCGATCATTCCCTTATCATTCATTCCCTCCACAATAAACCAAACATTTTCAGCCATTTGTATGCCCTTTCGTTGCCTAAAAACTTTTGCTAAACCACTTGAGACTGGTGCACAAAAACCGAGCATGAAAATTGCCTAAAAAAAGTGCATATAAAATTAAAATAATTTTCTATGCAAATTCCAAAATATGTCCAACAACTTTACCAGCCGCAATATCCCAATTAAATATTAACTCAATTTTTATGGCATCAATTTAAATTAATTTGTAGCACACATGGCGGCAGTAAAAGCACAATCAGCATAAACAATGAGAAAATGGAATCAAAAAATATATAAAATGAAAATTGACGCGCCAGGCAGGTAGCCATAAAAGTTGAAAATAGAGAAAAACGAGGAGTGTGTGAGTGTGAAATAACTGTGTGCAGACTCGAAGTAAAAAAAATCTTTGTTTTTTTTTTCGTAGTTGGGCGCGCGCGCTGAACATGAAAGACTCAGATAATAATTGAATTTTATATTGAGAAAAAATGGGTGTGGAAAAAAAAACTGAGTAAATTGCAGATTAGATACATAGATATGTGGTAACGTACTACGCCGAGGCAGAAGATTGCCAGAGAAAAGAACAATTTAAAGTGTCGACTTTAATTTAAGTTATTTTTAACTTGTCTGCAAAAAAATAGGCAAACCCTTACCAGCCATATATTCCAAGGGGTCTTAATTACATTTGCATGTTTAAGAAACTTTTTTAATACGTTTTAAGAATAACATGACATCCAATTTTATTTAAGTCAAAGAAAAATTTCATTAATTTTCATAAATAATTTACAAAAAATATTGCTCCGCAATGGTACCAAATATCATATTATTTTTATTAAAAAATTTTTCTATAATAAATCGAAAATTAATTACCAAAAATTAAACATTTATATAAATTAATTTTAAACTATTTAAAAAGCATTTATATTGGGTATTTACATTATGAAAGATTTTCAAAACTATAAATTAAATATAAATTTTATTAATAAACTATTATTTTTTAAATATTAAGCTATTCTCGACCACTCAAATTACCCAATTAAAATTTAAAAATTAATAATAAAAATTTTTAAAAATCCAATCACCAAAATTAAAATTTAAAAAATAAAAAAAAATTAAAAAAAAAATAAATAAAATATTTATTTATATAGAAATTCAAAATTCAAAAAAAAATAAATTTAAATAAATAATAATATTAAAATTTATAAGTGACTGCGCCCTCAAATGGTCAATCCGTCATGGTCCAATTTTGGCATACTCTTTTCCAAAATGTCGGCCGGTATCTCACGAATAAATGTTTTGATGTTGTCTTCCAATGCGTCAATTGAAGCGGGCTTGTCTGTATAGACATGAACTTTAACGGTGCCGCACAAAAATAGTCTAAATGCGTTAAATCGCACGATCTAGGCGACCAATTGACCGGTCCCGAACGTGAAATAAAATGTTCACTGAACTCGCCTCTCAATAAGTCCATTGTTGCGCGTCTGGGGCGTGGCACCGTATTGTTGAAACCAAATGTGATGCAAGTCAAGCTCTTGCATTTTGGGCAAAAAAAGTTGAATATCATCTTACGGTAGCGCCCAACATTCACAGTTACGTTACGTTACGATTTGCATCAACTTTGAAGAAGTACGGTCCAATGATGCCACCAGCCCATAAACTGCACCAAACTGTGACTTCTTTCTGGATGCATTGCTAATATTCACTCCAAAATCGACAATTCTGCTTATTTACGTATCCATTGAGCCAAAAATGAGCTTCGTCGCTGAACACAATTTTTCGGTAAAAAAGTGGATCTTCTGCCAGCTTTCCAAGAGCCCATTCACCAAAAAATCCTAGTTCGGCTTCAATTCTTGCACCAGCTGTATTTTGAAAGGCTTCACACCTAAATCCTTCCGAAAAATTTTTCACGTTGTTTGGTAACAGAGGCCCAATTGCTGCGAACGGCGACGAATCGATAATTGATGGTCATCATTAACACTGGCCGATACAGCTGCGATATTTTCTTCAGTTCGCACTGTACTTAAGCGTGTTGGTGGTTTATTGTCCCACAATGTAAATTTGGTGCGAAATTTAGTCACAATAGCCTGAATAGCCGCTTCATTGGGTCGATTAAACTGACCATAAAATGGAAGAAGCGCGCGATGAACTTTCTTAACAGAGCACTCATTTTGATAATAAAATTCAATAATTTGCAAGCGTTGTTCGTTTGTTCGTTAAATTATAGACCAAACTGAAGATGTTTGACATATTAACAATACACGAAACGTGCGTGAGCTGTTTAAATCAGTTTTGCAAAAAAGATAATATTGTAGCTTAAAAATCACCCTTTATATATATTGATTATCAGGACGACAAGTTAAATCAATTAAGCTTTGTCATTGTTTCTACGCAAACTCTCTCAGTTTTACAGGTATCGGGTAATTAGCACAGAGTCTTATTTTAACTGCACGCTTCTAATATGTCGGAACTGACCGGATCGGATGAATATATATGTCTTCGTGAGAAAAAATCTTTTAAATTGTTAATTTTATATGCTATGACTATATGAGATGGCTGCCATAGGACCAATCGTTCGAAAATGCGACTTAGTGTGAGAAAAAACTTTTTGTTTTTAATTTAACTTAAACTCGCTGATTATATTATTTTTGTATGCTTTATAAGCAAATTTTGGTTAAAATCAGATGACGATATCCTTATATTTATAGTTATGGCTACATAACAATATTCGCAACAGTGAACTTTGAACCAGAATTCGGGATTTTTTGTTCTTTACATATTGAACTTAACGTGCAAGATATTAATAACCCAAATCAAAGTTGATAAAATTAAACTCTTATACTTTTTAATATATAAGTATCAATGTTGATATGGATAGCGACCTATGATTTTTATTAGGGATTTCATGTTCATTGACCTCGAGCCAGCTAAAAAATCCCTAATATAAGTGTCAATTATTTTGTGAATTGTAATTTTCAGTGAATCTAACTGCTTTCTTGGTTTCCCCCTCTTTTCACCAGCTTTTGATTTATTACTTAAAACAAAAATAAAATTTAATTACTTAAAAAACAATTTTAAAACTTTTTAGCAGGCTGTAGGTCATTAAATTGTGATTTTGTCCATAACTTTTCTAAAACAAGACACGCACAACAATGCGGGGCATGCACACACTCAAAGATTTAGTGATTTTGGCGTTTGCTTGCTGATGTCGGATTTGCTACAAGCCTGACTTTTGGGATTCCCAAGCGGTCATAGCAGTTCTGTCATCGTAACTTAATTACCTAGAGCCTGCTATAAAGTTCTACGATTGATAATCAAAAAGGTCATTAAAAATCCACATTTAATGCCCATTTCCGGAACAAATAAATATTTATGTCACGAAATTGCCACTTATTTATGTTCTGTCGATTGTAAAGCTTTAGTAAGACCACAATGTCATAAAATGCACTAAAAAATACCCAAAATGGCGGCCAAATTGTAAGGTAGCACTGATTTGTCAGCCGCTTAAATTCAAAATATGTTTATCAAATTACAGTTTAAACAATTTTAAAATAGCTTACAATTTTCAAATTCACATGATGTACTACCACAAGTGTGGGCAACATCGTCATCCTCGGTAGAGAAAGTCTTGAGACACTGAAAATTTAAAATCATGTAAAAAATAAATAGACTGCGATGCACATATATATTTATTATTTGTTAGACTATTTTGGTGCACACCGCATTTGCTTTTAATTTGTTCGATGTCGTCCGGAAAAATGTGCTGCAAGTTATTTATTTTCAATTTATTTTAGCAAATCGGCTGTGCCCGCAATCCACACAAGCTGACAATATGGCAACGCTGTGATTATTTAGTTTTCTCTTCTGGAAATCAGCAAAATAAATGAGACTAAATAAATGGCTGTTCGAAGCTGTTTTTTTTTATATGGAGTTCAACATAAAAATTTATTTTCGCGCGACTTATTTGTTCTGGAAATGGGCCTTGAAATAAAAAATCAATCTCTATAAATATAAAGAGAGTGTCCTGATTCACTGACTGATTCACTGATTGGCAATCAGTCGCACAGCCTAACCTGTAAGAGATAGTGGTGAAAGTGCGTACTAAGACGGGGTTTCGAAAAATTCCACCCGAAAAGTCGGAAAAGTTTGTATGGGAAAAATGTTATTTTGTATTTATTTTGTATGCGAAATAATTCGACACGTGTTTTCCGATTTGGGAAAATCCGGCCACGAGGGGAAAATGGCCGGAAAATTCAGCATGCAAAAACTATTTTTCATCCGATTGGCTTAAACTCGGTTTGTAAGGATAAAATACATTGGAATGTGGGTAGTATGCAGATGTGGGTAGTATGCAGATGGGAAGTGGGTGGGATGTGGGTGGTAAGTGGATGGGAGGTGATCGGGATGTGAGTGGGAACTGGGGGGAATAGGGTGTAGAGTGGTGGGATGTGGGAGGGAGTTTGAGGGAAAAACCCATCAGCAAAGTTCGATTTTCTGGAATCTACGTGGTATTATTATATCTAATATATTTATAATTAATTACTAGTTTTATATATTTAAGCCGCTCTTTCAAACGGTGATCGCAAAGTGTTGCTAGCTCTACTGTTTCTATGGGTACACCTATGTAGTTGCTCCAGAGTTTAAAACTTTTTTGATATTCTGAAATTTTGACGATAATGTCGACCTTGTTAAAAACGATACTGGTTTAATAAATTATTTTGAAATAGTCGGTTTACCTTCTATTTATTTGTTTTAACTTTTTGATAAAGATTTCACTAAAGTTGATTTTAATTTCAACTCCTCTTAGAGTTGACTGGCCTTGCATTGTGTCACTTTTTGTATAGCCTTTTTCCTGCTGCTTACATAATTTGCGACCCAAGTCCATTAAATGCGCCCAAGTCATGTCGGAACCCGGGAGTTGAGTATTCACAGCATATACAACAATGTCATGCACACGAGCCAGGGCAGCGCCACCTGACGTGCAAGTCATTAAGTGAGCTTGTTTTGTGCTGATTTTTTTGCGTTTTGTTCTACAGAAGGTGGCCATAAAAGTGCTGTGGCCGCACACACACACATAATAATCATAATGAGCATTAAAACTGACGCCTGCGGCCTCGCCGAGAGTTGTCTACTCCTTAACCCTACAACTACTCCCGAGTGCTTTATGAACGCAACTGGTGAGAAATGTTTATAATAAAATTTAGAGTACAACGCTTTTGGTCTTAACCAACTAAATGTCGGAGTGCGCATTCATTTTGTTGCTTCCGGCAGGCCCAAAGACAGAGAGGACAGTAAAAACAATGGCGCACAGACATTTATTATTATGCTCTATGTAGAAAGTTCGGATAGGTTTACTTTTTGATTAGAGTTGGCTGAAATTAAATTTAGGTACATATAACCTGGAACTATGGCAATAAATTGTGAAACTAGAAAACAAAACAACATGAAGGGAAAGTTTTGTAAAATTCACATCCATATTTCTTTTTATTTTGACGTGTGGCTCAGATTGCATTTCTTGTCGACTTTTTTGCGAAAAAAGTAATTTTTTTTTTAGCTATTTCTTAAACTGTGTTGTAATTTGGTGTCATTTCATTAAGTCAATGTTCGATCTTTATGAAAGTTTCTGTAATGTTGCAGGGTGCACATATTTTTAGGTGCCAGTTGCTTCCATACATGTGTGAACACCTTCCAATCAACTATTGCCATATATTGTTCAGAGAAATCTGTAATAATTCCCAGCTATTTGACACAGTCTAATCCATAGCTCGTAAATAACTCTCAACCCAATGTTCAGTTTGCTCTGCTCACGTCACTGACCGAAAAAACAAAACGCTTTAGGGCTTCCCTTAGCCGAATGTGTGCTACAATCGCGCTCACTGTTCAGTGACTATGGTTGAACACACAGCGCTGATCGGTCTGAAAGCAACCCCATACCAGGCCCAAGTCAGTCAATCGGTCATAAAATGCGTGCTTCTCGAAGACCAAACTGTTAAAATGTTAGTTGAAAAGGTGGCAGACTCAAGAGAGCGCCAGAGTAGCAGCGAGCGAGTCAGTGTGAGAGAGAACGAGAGAGCGCAAATAGTTTGTCGCATACATTCATATTGTTAGCCGAGCCTAGGCTGAAAGCTTACACATCGATGCATACATGCGAAGAAGACCTTTTGTATGCGTGAATTTTGCTAAAAGGACTTAGATAGACCTGAAGGGGAAAAAAAACAAAAATGTGTTTCTCTCCGCTCACAACCAACGAGAGGAAGAGAGCGTTGTTAAAAGTGGTTTCGGTATCTCTATTCAATGTGGTCGCGCGAAAGCCGTCCTTTTCTGTCACAGGCAAACGGAGGACCAGTTTTTGCGACCTCTGGTCTAAACACACTGCCAGATAGCTGACAACCTTCAATTTTGATCTTAATTTACAAAAATTTTGGGAGCCTTTTACAAACTTTCGGGAATTATAAAAATTGTTTGAATTATTTTGATTACCTTTTAAGACCACTTTAGGTTCAATTTTATTTTGGAAACAATTCGGTTTAGTTTTCCCAACCTTCTGGGCTCATTTAAAGAACATTTTGGTTATATTTTCAAAACATTTCTGGCTCGTATTAGTAACATTTTGAGCTCAAATACGTTAGTCTTAAAAATACATTTTTCTTTGATGGATACAAAGGAAATTTTTGATGAGCAGGTAAAACTTTGGGCTTGCCTTGTAAACGAAAATTCATAAACAAAATCGCTTAAGAAAAAGTCCACGGTTTACTTTTGTGGTGTTCGAATTTATTAGATGGGGTCTGATATAGGAAAAATTAAGAAAAATAAGGCGTTCACGAACGTGTTCCTTAGTAAGATGATTGCTAGCTTATTTTATAATCCTAGTAAAAGTGATGTGTCCTGGTCCGATAAGTAGTTATTGAGCAAAAGTTATCGTAACGATTTTAAAATATACAAAAAATAGAAACCAGAGAACTTTTAAGCTAAAAGTTTTAGCCAGCTCCAGGTCAACAAGTCAACGAAGGAGGATGGTTGACTATATAGCTATTTCATGAATTGCCACCATTCAATCATCAGTAGTCTTTGCCTATCTTCAGTGAGTTAGCAGAAGCTACCTCATGCCAGGATTGCTATAGCCGCTTATATATATACAAATCCATTTGTAAAACCTGTATTTTCACTTGTCTGAGTTCTCATATGATATACAAATAAAAAATTTCAGTTTTCTCTGAGTTTCCTGTCGGCGACTGCGTCGACATGACATAAAGCCCACGGACATGAAGCTCAAATAAAAAATTTCGATCACAACTTTGAAATATAAGGGCGCCTTCATACTGTTCGACACATGACCCATGACATCTAGAAGGCCTTCATTTCCCCATGAATTTCTATGAATTTGACAAGCTATTCAAAATTAAAACCTAACAAAAAGCAAGACTACTAGAATGTCATGTCTCATGTGTCGAACAGTGTGAAGGCAGCCTAACTTAAAACATTTTTGGGCATAATGACTGCACATAAGGCCCATGGGCGTTAAGTTCGTATATGTATTAAATAATGTTGACAACAAAACAAAGGCTGGGGCTTAAATTAGGTAACAGTGAGATCACTCTACGAAAACCCCACCATGGAAAAAATTATATTAATCGAATCCAACGAATTATGAAATTTTTTTTTTAAATACTAGACTCTACTTTTTCCAACTTTTTGGAAGTATAGGATTTCGCGTTAGGTAACACATATTTTGGGGTTATCCAAAGATCCAGTTTTTGACTTCTTGACATAAATGGAAGCTAGTCACCCAAGCAATTTGTCATTGATTTAAACAAGGGCTCTGCTGATACAACATTTTTTTGCGTCATTTGCTTTCGACTAGCGCATGCTTTTTGTAAAATGTATTGCATTGTGTGTTCTGAGAAATTATAGGCCGGGCTGCGAGGGATAGGTGGGCTATGCGATTGACCACTGATCTAAGCCAGCGATTGTCAATGATAGTGAGGACAAAAAGTAAGAGTGTATTGGTCTGCGCTTCGATCTGATCGCATCAAAGGCTAGCTAGCGACTGAAGACCTCTCCTGACCTCAGCTTCGGCATGCATTCGGCTCGTGTATGTGTAAGTAGCGAAATGTCTTCGGCTCCTGGAGGCATCCGGTGACAATCGCTGATGTAAACCATCGATAATCTGAAATAGCATTGTCTGGTGAATACTGCGGGTGGGCTTAGGAATTGTTTTGGACGAAGCGTCGCTACGCTATCAAGATTTGGCCGAGCGATGTCATGCAAGGTATATGTAAAATGTAAAATTGGCTATACAGCTCCTCCAACGGGGCCAAGCCAAGCGTTCTCACAATCTCTTGGCGTGTGTGCTTTAAATTTTTCGCACAAGAGAAAGGGACCTACAGTTTAATGCCGAATCCGAACGGCAAAGTTTGAGAATTTGCTTTTCATGGCTAGATTACTTTACAGCTGGCGCCAATAGCTGGTGAAGGTGACCGTATGTGTAAAAGCTATTTTTCTAAAGAAAGAAAAAAACTTTTATTATTAGATGTTCAGAGGCGGGATCGAACCCACGACCTCCCGCCCAGCAGTCCAGCGCACTAACCACTGGGCCACAGACGGCCACTGTGCAATATATAATTTTCCTTTTACTGTGGTCTGTTCTCGGTTAATCACATAGCTCAATCGCACCCACTGCAGATAGAGAAGCTCCCATGTAATGACTTCGGTTGGAGCGCCTGATCTTCCCAGTCAAATTGATCACTTTTCGTCCAGCTCAGTGTTCCAATCTTTGAACTTTGCAAAGTCTTTTTTTAAATATTTTTTAGATACATATTTCACATTGTTAGCTGTGCTCTGAACGAATCAAAAAATGTGGGCATATGCATTGTGTGCGGACTTATCGCCCATATCAAATCTGATTTATATTTCGATGTACACTACGATTAATTTTCATATGGGCTTAGTCCGTGGGCTTAGATGACCGGCGACTGCTAATGCTTGACGATAGTCGTCATGCTGCAAGCAAATTATTCTCCCTACAAACTCAAGTGTGCGACAACAAATCGTAAGCCATTTGTACGTAAAATCGCTACGATACGATACGAGTCGTGTGCGGACGGCCTAAGATAGGCTACTTTTTACAATATCAGAAATTTTTTTTGCGCTTTTCGTATTGACGATTACACTATCTGAGCAACTCATGAAACAAACTCATTTGAAATATCAGAAGAGTGAAAATACAGCTAAAGATAGGAATCGATACTTCACCTCTTCTTTGTAAGCAGTTCGCGCCGTTATTGCAATGAATAAAGAAGCACCCCTTGATTATGGTCCTTCGAGCCGGATATCAGTCAGCGACCTATTCTACCATTTTTGATTCAATTGATGGAAATTGCACAATATTTTCGAAGAGATTAAGACCACATATTTCTGCGTTTTTGTGATGAATATTCCGCAGCTCTAGAATTTGTTAAACTAACATAATTAGGTTCTTGAATCTCAAGTTTATTGAAGTTTTGTTTAATATATTTTATATTAATGTTAATATTTTATTAATAAAGAGTGCTCAAATTTCGCGTAGTTTTTCTTTTAACAAAATTCTAACGTTGTTATAAACTAAACAAAGTCAAGCACACATACATACATGGTACACACTCTTAACCACAGGCACCACTAGACTCCTCTCTGTCTCTCTCTCTCTTTACTTTTCCATTTATTTCCGTAATATTAGACGCTTTCGTCTTTTCATTTGCGCCTTTTGTGCGCTCATATTTTATGCTCCTGTTGTTGGCGTCGCGTGCAGAACCACATTTATACTTGGCTAGGTGCTCGGTTAGTTGCCACCAATTGTTGTTGCTATTGTGGTTTTGCCCCGGCTATTGTTTATGGAAGCTTGTTGTTGCTATTGTAAGAACTGTGCTTGTATATGCATACATAGAATTGGGTTAGTAAGTATTGCGTTTCCTTTCGGTTACAAATGCATGGAATAAATTGGCTTTCAGCAAGTGCATATTTGTATTATTCTGGTGTTGCATGCTTTTAGGGAGCTCTTGAGTACTTCTGACATAATTCTTTTTCAATCGACGCGTTTCTACAATGTTCTACAAATTAAATAAAAGGTGTTGGCTGCCACATAACCACATAATGGTATAACTTTCTATGCCCCACACTCGATGACTCTGCTCTGCTCGACTAGTTTATGTGTTTGTAATTGAAAATAAAGCGCCTGTCAACGTGTGTATGTGCTCTGGGTACAAAAATGTGATGAGAAGAAGGCGGAAGGGGGGGTGGAAATGGTCAGGTGAATCGCATTTCGATTTGCTGCTGCACTGGAAAATTGCCAAGCTAACGAAGCGTTGCACTTAAATCCGTGCGGCTGGGCTGTCAGGTGCGGTTAATTTGTTTCAAATCGGCTTTACGAAGGACATGCTCAATGTGTGAGAATGGGCATACATATATGTACATGGGAATATTGAGTTTTCGCTGCGTGTGTGTCTGACGGTAATTAGTTGTACAATTTGTAGAAAAGGAAATCAATGTGTACGAAGTTAGGTAAAATTCAATTGAATGACTGGGAATGAGAAGTCATTATTTGTTTCCGTCCCTGAAAACATTTTGTCGGGTTTTTTATATCTTTCGTCAAAAAGAAAGCTTGGCGCTGGTTTGAGAAGAGAGTTTGCTTATTGTTCGTCGATTTACACAAACCAAATACTTAAGTACGATCCTTTTTAAAGGGTTCTTTAATTTATAACATCCAAATTGTGAATTGGCGATTTAGAGCTTATCACTAAAAAAAACGAAATGCGATTCATCTTGAAATGAGATGGAACACATTTTAAACAATGTTGAAAAAAATCTAAAATAATTGAAAAAAAAAAACCATGCTTCGACCGGGATCAAACCCTCGTCTTTGGCGTTTTAAGCTTATATTTTTGTCCAGCAAGTTACTACGTTTCAAATGCTTACTACGATTTTATCGCTTGCTCTCGCGTGAGCTCAATAGTCGTGTGGGCTAAGATGACGTCGTCCGTGTGCCATCAAGCAAATTGGTCGTACAAGTCATTAGTATACATTCCCACATTGTCCAACAGACACCAAGACAAACAACAGAAATGTTTTTTAGCAACACGAAGAGCAAAAGAGGATCACTTGACAAAAAAAATTCTAATACAGGGTTGCCCATATTCGACGGACCCATGTTTTTTTTTTCAAAAATTAAAGAAAAAAATAAAAATTTGGCGGTTGGCAATCTTAATCATTTAATTTGTTCCAAGTAGATTTGTTTACATCAATTTTTGAATATGATATCTCTCAAATGGCCGCCTCTGGCGTTGATGGCGTATTGTGCCCTTTTTGCAGCATTTTCCATCGATTTCGCCAACATTTCGGCCGGAATAGCGGCTATTTCTTCACGAATGTTGTCCTTGAGCTCTTCTACGGTCCTTGGCTTGTTAACGTAAACCTTTGACTTCAAATATCCCCACAAGAAGAAGTCAGGCGGCGTCAAATCGGGCGAACGCGGTGGCCAGTCCAAATCACCACTTTTCGACATCAAACGGCCCGGAAACAATTTCTTCAGAAAATCGATTGTTATGCGACTTGTGTGCGGTGGAGCGCCGTCTTGTTGAATCCAGAACTGCCTCATACGCTTTCGACGAATAATTGGCATCACAAAATTGGTCATCATGTCGCGATAACGCTCCTGGTTGATGGTAACAGCATGGCCATTTTCATTTTGGAAGAAAAACGGCCCAATGACCGTTTTCGCACTAACGCCGCACCAAACTGTGACTTTTTCGTCATGAAGAGGCACTTCTTGAATCTCCTGAGGATTTTCAGTGGCGTAAATACGGCAATTTTGCTTATTTACGGTCCCATTCAATGTGAAATGGGCTTAATTTTTTTAATTTTTTAAAAGCACGTTGAGTTTTCACAATTGACTTGTTCTGTTGAATGTAAATTTCAACTATTTCAGAGCGCTCGCGTGGCGTGTATTGTTCCATGGTAAAAATCTGCTTGGACTGACGCTTCAAACGCGGTATGTCATTAAGCGATCTGACATCTCTGTCAAAAGTTATGGCGTTGCCAGATGGGTCCGTCGAATATGGGCAACCCTGTATACAAAATAGCTTGCGCTGGAAACAAGACTAGTGTATACATTGGTACGACCAAAACGAAATTCAAAAGTAGAATATCCGGTCACAATTCTGATATAAATAGAAGTAACGAGACAAGAATCCAAAAATAACAAGAACGGTTTATCCTGGAGATGCTCCAAATTATAAACACACCCATACACATAAGACTAAACTACAAAACAGACACAGACAAATTGCGCGCATTTATGCAGACATTTATTTGACCACACAAATTAATCAAATTAGTTATCAACTCTACAGCTGACAAAGCGAACGCTGTGCCCTTTTTGTACGTACAATTACACTCTCATGTTATAGAAATATTGTAATGTAAATTGGAGTATTTTTTGTGTTATATTGTTTACAGCCCTGAAGACGAATCCCGAAGGGGTTTGAAATATATTAAAAAATCAAAAAACTTGTTTTTGTTTATTTTATATAAGAACGTAAAAAACAGCGGCTACCCAAATAAAAGGGGGTGTGTGGTAATTAAGAACTTTTGTTTCCCACAACACCGACTTTATCTTTTCTCTAGGAAGAAACGCTTTCTTAACTCTAGGGAGAGTAGTTTTCATATCTCCAGAATGACATGCTTTTTTATTTCTTAGAACTTCTTTTATGCCCAGGTAGAAACGCTCTTTTATCCCTAGTTTTATTTTTTGTTGGGAAATAGCGCACCGCGACCAATCCTGGTAAATTGTGCCCCCCTACTGAGCTTACAACTATCCTAGCAGCCCTTTTTCATGTACAAAGGTCAGGATTTTCGTGGGATATTGGTTTTTGTGATACTGATATTGTTTGTCTATATGGAGTCATGGAGTCCTCCTTGGAACTTTTGTTCCCGGTTGGGGGCGGACTTTGTCCTCCAGAGGAGGTGGGCTAAATTCTTCCTTACCGCAGGAGCTCGGTAAGGACCACGTGGTGGGATTTTGCGCACTGCTTTGCGTTTTGAGGCCAGACGCTTCCAGTTCATCTACCCGGGTCTCCAAGTGGGCTGACTCTCGGCACGGTCCGAATGACACCTTAGTCCGGCCCAGGGTGAAATGTGGGCGGATTCCTTACATTTGGGTGGAATAGGGAACGGGAACATACATCTCTCTTTGGATTGAAACTGAAGGGAGGCAAGACTCCTGGATATGCGCGCCTGCTGCTTCTCCCCTCCACCCATACAACGACCCACTCCACTTGATTCGTGTTATTTATGTATTTCAGAAAAACACAGAAAAATTTGTTAGGGCTTGACTGGGATTTGAGCCCGGTACCTTATGCATTCAACGTATGGAATGACGCGCTAGCCAATTCCACCGTTGAACTGTTTTGCAGACACAGGTCTAGGAGGCTACTTATGCTTTGTTCAGCTGACAAGAGAGAGATCAAAAAGAGAGCCAACTTGCTCTCACTCACTTTACTCATTCCAAGAACATTTGGAACATTTGTTCTCAAGAATTTTAAGAACATCTTGCTCTTATTTTAAGTTTAAGGCAACTCATTTTCCGAACAGGTTTTTTCCCTCTGTGTAGGCCCTCTAAAAACCATCCCACAAGTTCTTCGGGACTCGGACTTATCTTTAAGAAGATACTCTATCCCATCTCCCAGAAGAAACGATTTCTTTCCTTCCAGAAGTGTCGTAGAGTAGCACACTGCTGCCCGAAGGGAGATGAGAATGCGATTGCTATGATATATCGCTCGAGTAAAGCAATACCTACTGGAAGAATCGTATTCTTATCATCTGCGATAAAAAATGTTTTGCTGGGAAGCCAATCGAAAATCTATTCAGTTGAAGAAGTTCACTCAATATTAACTTAGGAAAGTAATGTACTTTGTGGAGGATATTTTGCAGTCGGGGCACTCGACCGCAGCACTCTTACTTATTTTTATTGATAAACTTTTTTTTAATTTAATTACTTAAGCTGAGTAAGTTTGCTTCTACGTATAAATTTTAAGCCAACTTAATGTGTATTTAATATACATGTAGCATACTTTTTAGGGCTTATAAAACGACCTTCGTTCTTTGTGTTTGCCGTTTCATTCAAGCTGCATAATTGAGGATGAGCAAAAGGCAGAAAGCAACGTAAAGAGAGTGGAAAACGTTTGACTGTGTTTTGTGTCTTTGTGTTTACGGCTGAGCGTGCACTAAGACAGCCGCACATCCTATACAACATCCTACATGTCCTTCACCCCAAAAACCCATGCTCACATATGCTCAGGGCTGTAATACAGCAGAGAGCAAACAAAAAAAAAAAAACTAGGCAAAATGTTATGCTAACTTTGTATAATTTTGTTTGCATACAAATGTGTCATTCTCACTGAATTTGATGGCAATTAAAACTCATCCTCTCGGTTGCGGCGGTCGAAAATCAAAAAGTTTAGACCAAGAAAGAAGGCACTGCAGGCATCTGCCGAAAGTTTTTTTGTAAACTATGTGAACTGCATTTGCAATGCGCCACAGATAGGATAGAAACAACATCAAAAGAACTTAAGGATGCACAGCAAAGTTTTTGTTTCATGACTTTTTCAAGGATTATCTAAGAGTCGTTGGTGTGGGATATTTTTAACATTATTAGCCATTTCTCAAACATTACTCATACGCCCTGTGGCCTGCGTTTGCTCGTTATCCTCGTCTCTTGGTAGTGCCAAAATAAAATCACAACTCTATCGTAAATCACATTTTGTTTTTGTTATTTCTGTTGCCAAAAAGGTAAACACAATGTCACTTAGAACTACCATCCACAGAAGTCAAAAGTCAGTAGAAAAGTTGATGTATGTTTTTATGTACTTTCTCTCTCTGTCTCTCTTTTCTAGCACCCTTTGACAGTAACATGCAACTGCACTGCAGCATGACAAACAGAAAAAAAAATTGCCAAGAGTGGCAAAAAAAAAAATTGGATTTTTTTCTGCCTCTCTCTGTCTATATTCCCATTTCTCTCTCTGAGCATGTACGTGACAGTCGGCTTGTTTTTTCTATTTTTTTTTTTTTTTTGGGTCAACTATCGACTGGCATTTGAGCCTTTCAAGCTGTCACCGGAAAAAAGGGCACTGAAACTTATGGAAAGTGGAGAAACGAATCCCCTCAAGTGTAGTAAAATTTGATTTTCAATTGCCATCTGATTCTGAAGAAGGCCAAATTATGGAAATATGAATTGAAAGTAGGTCTAAAATCTCAGTCTAACATTTGATTACTTCTTTTTTTTGGCTGCCCATTTATATTATCACAGGCAACTAAACCGCACTTGAGCGTCAGCCAGACACATGAGTGTGTGTGCACCATGTTACGACATTTCCGGCAAACCGCAAAAAATGTAGAACACAAAATTGTTTGCAAAATGCTCTAAATGGAGCTTTGAACAAGCCCAACAGCTACACGAACAATGCCCACAGATGCAATAAACATAACCACCAAAATGTTTATCAGCTTTATTATTGTTCACAATTCGTTTGGAAAATGTTCAAACAATTGGCAAATAGAATTGGGCCGTGTGCATGGGAATTTAGGTTCGAGCTGTATATTAACTGTCATGGCTGACAAAAATTAGATTTATAGTGTTTAATTTACTGTTGGGTAAGCAATTAAATTATGTCGTATTTTTTCTTTAATCTTAAAGCTGATTTTATTTATATTTTTGGTTCTAAGAATTGTGCCGGGAATTGCTTTCCACATTTTGAACTATTTCGGAACTAGTTTTGAATCAGTAAAATTTGTAACTCCAAAATAAGAGGAAAAAAAAAATTCCACCGAAAACAATATAAAAAATAATATAAAAAAAAAAATTTCTTGCTTATTACAGTTGTTCTAATAACGGTTTCAATGTTTCAATTGTATAAACATGTTTTTTCTCTTATGTATTGTGATGTTTTTCCATGCAAATGTTTCTTATCTGCTTTTAATCTATAGTCCCGTTAGGATTTTAAAAGAGACAAAGTCATGACTTTAATAGAAAGTTGATATTTGTGCAAAACTCTTCATTTCCATTTTGAGTGTGATACATTAATTATCTCGCTGCAAAAATTGATTGAGTGCATTTAAATATTGTTAACTAATTGACCATAATTAGTATTGACAAAGTTTTTGAGTTTTTTTTATAAATTTGGACTATTTTTGGTTAAAAATGCCTCTCGCAGCCGAATTAAATGAAAAAAAAAAAAAACGCAAATTGAAACTTTGGCTGAATGTGGCAATAAAATATCAGAAATTGCCAAAAGATTAAGTCGACATCGAAATACTATCGCGAATTATTTGAAGAATCCCCAGAAATATGCCCGAAACAACAGAAGTGGGGCATTACCAAAAGTTGATGCGCGCACTAAACGGCACATAAAGGCGCTGGCAACGGCTAAAAATATGAGTTGCGCTCAACCAAAGGCTGAATTGAAGTTGCCAATAAGTAGGCAGAGGGTGCAACAGATTTGTCGAAAGGAGTTGCACCCCAAATATGACTCAAAGGTACGGACACCAAAACTGTTACCCCGGCATAAGAGGGCCCGGCTTGCCTTCTATGAAAAATATAAGTTTTGGGACAACGAGTTCACAAAGGTGATTTTCAGTAATGAAAAGAAGATGGAAATCAAAAGTACTGGCGGGACCCAAGTCATCCCAGGAAGACGAGCTATAGGTATGGGCGGCATTTAGCTCTGCTGGAAAGCCTCCCATTTGCTTTGTGCCGGGACAGATCAATGCGGAAATGTATACGGATCTCCTTGAAGGAGAACTTATACCATTTGCGGAGCAGTTCCATGGCGACGACTGGACATTTCAACAGGATAACGCTCCTATACATGTTGCAAGGCATACGATGTCGTTTTTCTGTTCCAATAGTATTCCCTTATTACAGTGGGCAATCCAATTGAGGATCTTTGGGGCATCCTTTCAGCAAAGGTTTATGAGGGTGGAAGGCAATTTGAGTCCTTGAAGGAACTAAAAGCGGCCATTGTCGAGAAATGGGCACTATTGACGTAAACACTTAAAATAACTTGGTAAACTCGATGCCCCGCCGCTTGCAATTGGTTGCACAACAAAGAGGCGACTCTATTTCATATTAATAAATTTATTTATGTTCATTTAATTATTTATTTATTTGTGGTATTTAAGTTTTTGCACAATTATTAACTTTACATGTAGATTCTTCAAAAAAATGTTTCTATTAATAAAAAAATATTTGAAAACATGGTGTACATTAAATCTTAACATCACTCACCTATTTAAAAATATTAACAAAAAATCAGCCAATTAAAATTTTCTAAAATATCTAAAAACATGACACACAAATATCAATTTTACTAAGGTATTTCATTCCACGCGACTCAAGCACATTTCTGGGCAGGGGTGCTCTGGCTAGTCAAGAGGACGCCGCTCGAAAATAATTTTTGTGATATGGCTCTAAACCACTTTTAAAACGGTTAAAAAAATTTAAACCACAATTGAAAGCCTATTTTTAACAGTCAATATGGCAATCTGTAAAACAACGATTTTGAAATGCTGTATTAAATTAAAAATTTCAAAAAGAAGATTTATCATCTATCAACTTATCATTTCGGTTTTCGTATAAACGTTTGGACGTTGAACTCTATGTTAATAGGGTTTAATGGTTGTAGTATAAGTGGAATTGCTCAAGCAGTTGAAACCGACAGCTCACTGTCAAGTGGGTTCAATTCGTAGAATAAGGAAGCCTTTATCTAGAAACCACTGATTTCCTTAACACCTTCCATTTAAATTTGTAGGAGTAAAATGGCTAATTTAATCGTTTATACGAAAACCGAAAAGGAATTGAGAACAGACCTGTATATCATTTCGGCTTGCTTAAGTTGCTCGTATGAGTTCTTAACCTCTGATATTTCGAAATCAACATTTGCAGGGATATAAAAACTTCGGCACCTACAGTTGTAGGTGATACGTTAAGCTTCTAGGTAATATCTTGTATTGAATAACAGCGGATTTCATAAATCATTGCCTTGAATTGATTGTCATCAGGTTCCAATGGTCGACCAGTGCATGTGGTAAGCCTTGTTTTTACTCAAAATCTTCAGGTTTTCGGACCCGTCTCGATCTTTTTATACCCTGTTCTCATTAAAAATGGGAAAAAGGGGATCATAAAGTTGTGCAAATGTATGTGACAGCCAGAACGAAGCACCTCCGACCCCATAAAGTATATATATTCTTGATCAGCATCAACAGCCGAGTCGATTTAGCCATGTCCGTCTGTCTGTCTGTATGAACGCATCGATCTCAGAGACTGCAACAGATAGAGCCACAATTTTTGGCATGTATGTAGGTGTATACTGTACTCCTCCATCTTTTGCAGCGAAACACTGTCTCTTTCTCTGTATGAACGCATTCATCTCAGAGACTATAAGAGGTAGAGCCACAAATTTTTGCATGTATGTAGGTGTATACTGTACCCAGATCAAGTTTGCTCCGGATTTGGCAAATTTCTCTTCCTCCTTCTTCTAACCGCGAACAACTCTCAGTGCTACAATTTTTAAGCTTGAACCTAGTGACTTAATATATTGTATATATCCCCTATATCTGTCTATTCTGTATACCACTATAAGATCCGAGCAAAAACACCGAAGATATGCAAGTGCGCCTCCCCATTTATTCAAATAAATTTTAAAATAAAAGGAGTTCAAAGCTATAGGAACCACATTACTTGGAACAGGGTATTTTGCTGTCGGGGCACTCGACCGCAACACTCTTACTTGTTCAGAAATAAAATTTTTAAATAGGCCAAAAATGTTTTAAGTAAAACGCATATAAATATATATTGGTTTTGTCCGGAAAGTAATAGGACTGAGTCGATTTAAAAAAATTTATTGAGCCAATCGTTACAATTCGTCAAAAACTTTCAAAATAGGCTTCTTCTGCGTCGATGCAGCGCTGCCAGCGCGATTTCCAAGCATTGAAGGCGTCACGGGAGGCATTCTCCGGAATAGCCTTGAATAGCCGCGGTGCATGCTGCTTGGATCCCCTCTGTAGTCTCAAAATGTTTGCCTTTCATCGGCTTTTTCAGGCGAGGAACCAAAAAAACGTTCGGGAGGGCCACATCTGGGCTGTAGGGCGGCTGCGGAAGCTTTGGGATGCCGGCCTTGGTTAGGAAGCTGTTCACAATAAGTCACTTTTCAAGTTCACTTTTGGGAACATCTTCGCGCACACCATGCGCATGTTCAAATGCTCCGTCACAATGTGATGAACCACAGATTTTGTTAAATTTAACACATGGGCAATTAAACGAATACTTAGTCGACGGTCTGAGTTCAAAACTTTGCGCACACGAGTCACATTGTCGGTGTTTGTCGAAGTCGAAGGTCTTCCATTACGGTCTTCATCGGCGACCTCTTCCCGGCCCTCCAAAAAGGCCTGGTACCACCGAAACACACCACTTCTTGTTAAAGTAACATCTGGTTAAGCCTGCTTGATCATATCAAACGTCTCTGTCGCAGATTTACCGAGTTTCACACAGAATTTAATCGCGTACTTCTTGCCGGCTTGCTCCACTCACAGAAACATTTCCTTCGCTAGAACGCACTCTTCCGAGCCCAAACGGTGCGCGCACGCTCCGCAGTACAGTCGCGTCGAAAGAAAATCAGTCCTATTACTTTCCGGACAAACCCTGTATGGTGCAAGTGATTGTCTGTCTAAATGGTTTTATTATGGCAATTTCTTTTTTGACCTGATGTTTGCATTATAACCGCTTGACGGGATCGGCCTCTGCTATAAATGCCCTCCAGTGGCTTCTGTTCCGTGCGAGCTGGCACCAGTTGTTCACACCAAGGTTGGAAATATCCTTCCGCACTTGATCCACCCGGTGTATGTCCCCTCTTGTCTTTTCCTCCATATTCAGCCGCCTTCACTTTGTACACCTTTTTTGCTGGTGCTTTTTCATCCATTCGTGTGACATTTCCTATTCCATTGTAATTTTTTCCATATACATTTTGGTTTTTCTAAAAATTTCTCACAACGAAATGAAGCCATTCTCACTTTTGAGAGCCAGAATTTGGCCTTTCTCGACATCTGACAGCACTGGCCCACTTGGCATATTTACAAATTTAACCAAATGTTCGCAAATAAAATCGACGCCAGCAAATACAGAATAAGAAATTAATTTGTTGCGCTATTGTGATGCACCTCACACAAATCGAAAATAAAACATAACGGTTAGTTTTTGCACTGAGAGTGTTGATGTTTGTCATTTATTTTCTCTCATTTTTAACGCTCTTTCAAACGGTAATCGCAAAGTTTTTCTAGCTCTTCTGTTTTTATGCGTACACTGAAAAAACAAAGTGCGGCTATAGTGTAGCTCCAAAGTAATATATGTTAAAAAAAATTTTAAAAAAATATTAGAAAAAAAAAATTTTCTTGCCTACCTTATAAGTTTGAAGACAAGATTGATATACCTTTAACTTAGAATTATAAGCTTAAGATTAAGAATCGAATGATCAGATTTCGTAGGATTTAAGAAATTAAGAATGTAAGTGGAATTTAGTTTAAGAAATTAATAGCCCTAAGTCATGCCATACCATTTTGAAAATAAGGTCTTAAGTATTTAAAATCATTATAATCAGACTTCAAGTATTTCTTCCAACTTAAAATTCAGAATACGTGCTTGACTTAATTTTGACAAATTATTTTCTCTCTTCTCAATTAAATATTGAATTTTAATTACTTTTCTTTCCCTGCCATGCCAAGATAAATTCAATATACTTGTTCAATGAGGCAACTAATGAACAGTTTTAATGGTCACTGCCATGTCATCTGCATAATTTATTTCAGTTGTGACCTTGATTGATTGTCAGCCTTCTGGCTTTAACATTCCATTCCATTGCAATTCCATTACCTGAAGCCATTTTCTTCTATTGACGACCACAGCAAATTGCTGCGCACTAGCTTGCTCCTCTATTAATTCTCCGTGTTATTTAAAATGCATACCAGAGAAAAGAACTGGCTTTCTAATCAATTGCAATTGAAATTGCAATTTACAAAATTGAGTGGGGACTAGAAAATATGGTAGAAGAACGAGAAAATATTGTAAAAGTCCTCGATTTACATTTAAAATTTGTGTGCTGCTTGAAAATTTGCTACCGTAAATTGCATAAACTTTTGCAAAATAGAAATACGGATAGCAAGTTGCACGTTCATCCTTGCTGTTGCACATTGAAGCTTGATAAATGTCGTTGTCGTCGTTGCCGTCGTCTTGGTTCTTGGTCATGAATTCTCTGGGGCATGATAAATTATGCCCAAAATGTTTGTTCCATGCGAAATAGAAAGACAGAAAATTGTAAACGCTTGGGAAAATGTTGATGTATAGGTTAGTAAGTTGAGCTGTTAATAGGGGAGTAGAAAAAAGTGGTGCAGATTTAGTTGCTTATAATATCTGCTGTAAATTCTCTTTCTGCATCCTTTCATATTTGTATTTCCTTCATTATGGTATTATTTTATGATTCTCTGTAATCCTCTTCTGGCACACATGTTTTGGTCTTATTAGAGCTTTATGGCGGCAAACTTAATTACAACAGCTCAAACACATAACATTTAATTCGTCGTAAATTCCTTGCTAAGAAGCACACAATGAAAATTCTTAATACAACCGTAAGCGAACGCGTTTACCTCAGACTTTAACAGGCTTTCTTCTTAGTTAACTGCGCCGCCAGTTCACAATACAAATTAAAATGGCAAATATTTGGCTGTTGCTGCCTGCTGTTGGGCAGTTTTCATTTGCCTTTTGTTATGATTTTTTCCCCCCGGGCTGTTTTGTGCCTGTTTTTTTTTCTGCTGAAAACGTTTTATTTTTTTCGTCTGGTGCGAATAGGGCGTGGTTTTTAATATACGCGCCAGAGTATGCAATTATTTTTTGTGTGTTTATTTAATCCGTAACAGCTGGTGAGAAATGGGAAGCGCAAAAAAAATAAAAATGATTGAAGGATTTATTAAAGGTGTTTTGTATAATATGAAAGTAGAATCATGATGAGATCACTAGGTTATTTAATACCATCAAATCGCTGACATCAGCAAGACCACAAAAGTATTGTCAATGGAAAACTTTACATAATGTTTTCAAAAGCTTTCAGTTTTAAGCTTAGTATACACCTTAACAAGGGAACTGCCAAACCAAAAAATTCCATATAAAAATAACTCGTAAAACTTTTAACACTAAAAGTCTTTGTTTTGTGAGTTATTTTTATATGGAGTTTTTTGTTTTGGCAGTTGCTTTCTTAATGAGTTACCATTCATTTGACCATAGTACATGTCAGAAAGTTTAACGGTAGGCTCGCTTTTGCTCTCATTGCTTCGTGAGTTATTTTTCGGCAACAGGCGCCACTCTGTCGCACAAGCAATTGCCTTGCTTCAAAGTTTGTTACAAGAACAAAATACTTGGCACACAAGCAGACGGCGCAACAACAAAATGCCTCAGCGTGTGTGACTGAGACTTTCTTGGCGCACAAGCAGATCGCTGCAATAACAAAATGCTTTTAATATGATGTTGTTACTCAAACTCAACTTTCGTTCCGGCCGCTGACAATTGCCCCCAAAAAAAAGTAAAATGTAGGCGTAATTTTGCTTAAAATAAAAATAGGTAAAAATAAGTTGTGTATTTAGCTTTTTGTTGATAGTTCAGGGCGATGGCAATGTGTTCGCCCCGAGGAATTGCGTTCCTGAGGAATATGTCTTTTTATTTTGCTAAATATTCCAAAAGTCCACGTAAGTTTGAAAGTACCGCCTGTTATTTAAAACAAACAAAAGCAGCTGTTTTTGTCAAAAAAAAAAGATAACGAATTGTCAGTAGGGAAAAGGCTTCATTTTGAGAAATGAAAATGATAAGAAATGATGCCAGTGAAAATGGGCATATAAGTCTTACTTCTTCATTCTATAGGAGAAAACGAGGAAGGTTGAAGGAAGCAAGGAATGACTCGGGAGAGAGAAAGAAAATGATAAGATGAAGGAAAGTAATTAGATGGAAAGAAAGAAAAAGAGAAAAAGATGGAAAGAAAAAAAGAAAAAAGAAAAAGAAAGAGAGTAAAAAAGAAAGAATAATTAAGAATAAAGAATAAAAGAGCAAAAAGGAAATAACTGTCTGTACCGAAGTTTTAATATAAAATAGATATGTCAACGGTTAGCGACTTTGCAGATCACTTAAAAAATCACTTTTGAGAGCGTAAAGAGAAAAAGCAGTATAAAACATTTGAAAGAAGATAGAAAGGAGAAAGCGGATATAGGGAAAGAAAGAAAGCAAAGTTCCAAAGGGAAAGCTGAGTAGAAACGAAAGGCGGAAAGACGGACGACAAAGAAGAGAAAGAAAGAAGATTAAAAAGAAAGAATGAATTTGATTAAGATCTTATTCTTCATTCTATAGGAACAAATGAAAAAGGTTGGAGGAAGCAAAGAATGAGAGAAAAAAAGGTCAAGAAAAACTATAGAAAAAAAGAAAGAAAACAAGAGAAAAAGAAGATAGGGAAAAAAGAAAGAAGAGGAAGAAATGGAAGAAGAAGAAATAAATGAAAAGAGAAAAAGAAAGAATAGTGTGAAAAAAGAGGAAAGAAATTAGATAAAAGGAAGGCAAATTGTTGAAAGACAAGAAATGTAACAGTCTGACCGTGTTCTTTTTGAATTATGATTAAGAAAAATAAATGTAGATATAAAAGAAGGGGGAGAGTAGAAAATCCAAAAAAATAAGATGTTTAAAAGAAAGAAGACAGAAGAAGACAGACGGCAGAAGAGGGGGGCTGAAAGAATATAAACAGGAAAAGAAAACAGAAAGATAAAAGAAGATAGAAAGAAGAAGGCAGATATAAAGAAAGGAGGGATGGACAAAAAAAAAGGAAGTAGATAGCAAGAAAGAAAAGAAATAAGGGTAATGAAAAAAAGAGATGAAAAGGAAAAAGTAGAAAGAAAAAAGAAACAAATAAAGTAAAATTAAAAGTGAAAAGGAAAAATTAGAAAGGAAGAACAAATAAAGTAAAAGTAAACTTGAAAGACGAAGGAAAAAAACAAAAGGTTAAAAATAGCTTAAAAGAAAAATGAAAAGAAATGTAATCGAATATAAAACAAAGAAGAAAAAATAAATTTTGGATGCAAGGCGTTATACAAAATGAATTGAATCAGAAGGGAAAGATAAATGATGCACAGAAAAAAATAAGATCAAATATCTAGATGGTATTTCAATATAATTTCAATGTGAACCTGTAGTATTAGGTCGACACTAACAATATTATATTGATATGTGAAATGTTCAAAGTGAAATGCAAAATTTCCCAGTGATATGATTTGAGATCAAAGTAGACATCGAAATTCTAAAGCAGAGAGAGACACATAGAGTTGCTCGAATCAGAGAGAGACAGCTATAGTCTATCTCGAAAAAAACAATAACAAAGTTCACTGCTCCGCCGCAGCAAGCGCGAAAACGAGTGCCGGTCGTTTTTCTTCGTGATAATATCGAAGTCATCCTCGCAAGTTTCTAGCTTCTTCTTGTAAATTTCCCCATTCGTTCCGTGTTATTGCGTGAGAAAAGTAAGTGGAAAAAGTGAGGTGCCTAAAACAATTTGAAACGGTAAAAGTGATGCACATGTATATGTTTTTTTTTTTATTGGCAATTTGTATTTGCAAAGTTTCAAATTCTAAAAAGATAGGCCATTGCCTTTGTTCAGTCGCTATAACCCCCTGCGGTATACCCACTAAGATAATATTACACACACACATACATACATAGTTGTGAAGTAATATCAAATTTTTATTAAGCAAATTTCACGTCTGCCTACTCTTCTAAATTATTTGTAAGCTTTTACATTACTTCTTTTTATGATTTCACAACTACGGATGAGGCTGCACCGTTTCTGTGTATTGAATGTAGCTTTGTGTAAATATAGCTTTGAAATTTAAAAAATATATTCGTGATATTAGCAAATATCAAATTGTTGATCTGACAAAATATCACTTTCATATGTTCGAAATGTAAACGTCATATATTCGAACATATTATCTGGGTATTTTTTTAGATGTAGGCCGATTTAATACTAAAATATATCAGCTTGGTACTACAGGGTTGCCCATATTCGACGGACCCATCTGGCAACGCCATAACTTTTGACAGAGATGTCAAATCGCTTAATGACATACCGCGTTTGAAGCGTCCGTCCAAGCAGATTTTTACCATGGAACAATACACGCCACGCGAGCGCTCTGAAATAGTTGAAATTTACATTCAACAGAACAAGTCAATTAGTCAAGAAAAGTCAACGTGCTTATAAAAAATAAAAAAATGTGACCGAAATGTGGGTGAAGGGACCGTAAATAGCAAAATTGCCGTATTTACGCCACTGAAAATCTCAGGGATTCAAAGAAGTGCCTCTTCATGACGAAAAAAGTCACAGTTTGGTGCGCTAGTGCGAAAACGGTCGTACCGTTTTCTTCAAAATGAAAATGGCCATGCTGTTACCATCAACCAGAGCGTTATCGCGACATGATGAAATTTTGTGATGCCAATTATTCGTCGAAAGCGTATGAGGCAGTTCTGGTTTCCAACAAGACTGGCGCTCCACCGCACACAAGTCGCATAACAATCGATTTTCTGAAGAAATTGTCAGCCGTTTGAGTCGAAAAGTGGTGATTTGGACTCGCCAACTGCTCGCTCCGATTTGACGCCGCTTTGACATCTTCTTGTGGGGATATTCGAAGTCAAAGGTTTACGTTAACAAGCCAAGGACCGTAGAAGAGCTCAAGGACCAACATTCGTGAAGAAATAGCCGTATTCCGGCCGAAATGTTGGCGAAATCGATGGAAAATACAAGAAAGGGCACAATACGCCATCAACGCCAGAGGCGGCCGTAGAGATATCATAATCAAAAAATTGATGTAAACAAATCTACTTGGAACAAATTAAATGATTAAGATTGCCAACCCCCAAATTTTTTTTTCTATACCCCTCCTCTTTTTAAAATAAAACAAGGCTCCGTCGTCTATAAGGGGCAGCCCTTATATATCTATTTTTTCTGTGTGGTGATAAATTATAAAGGAAGTATTGAACTAAATGGCAAATAAGAAAGTAAGAACGAAACAGAAAGATGAACGAATATATGGATAGAAAAAAAAGAAGGTGGGACAATTAAAAAGAAAGGAAGAAAAGTGATGAGAAAAGGAAAATATGAACAGAACAAAGTAAGTCAGGCTTGCTCTTGTTTCCGAATTCGATTGATCGGAATTGAGAATAAATAGTGATTTCTAAGAATCGATTAAGGAATTTGATCGGATTTTTTTTCCGCCATCTGGACGGATTATTGAAGATCGGTTCAATCGGTTGTTAAAGTTAAAAGCCAAAAACCACAGTCGTTAACCACAGTCAGTTTTTGGAAGCGGAAACGTTTTTAAATTCCGGTTCCGCATAATTTGAACAAAATCGAAATGGAAACAGGCGTTAGTGTATAAAATTATGAAGAGAGGAGTAAAAGAAGGAACAATTTAGGTGCAGGAAAGAAGGAAATAAGATAGAAACGAAAATGGAAGAAAGTTTGCTGGAAAAATGTATAGAAGAAACAACGAAATATAGTCAGGCCTGTTCCCGTTTTCGATTTCGAACAGATCATGCGGAATCGGAATTGTTAGCTGTTCCCGTTTCCAAAAAACGATCAAGTTATTCGGTTTCAAAAGTCAGTGGAATGAAAATTAATGGATACATTACATTCAAACGGTTATACTTTTCATCTGACAAATATTTTTATTTTTTTTTGGGAATGAATGAATGAATGAATCAAGAAGTATTAAAGAAAAATTGAAAAGAAACATTAAAAAAGTCAATTGAATTGTAATATGGCGCAGACACAGCAAGTGGTCCAAGGGAAAGAAAAATAAATATAAAATACAAAAGGAATGAAGGAGGAAAGGAGCTAGTAAATAAGAAAGACAACTAAAGGAATTTGGAATAAGGAAAAATAAGGAAAATTAAGGTTTTCTCACCTTTTCATTTCCTCCTCCCAAATATTTTGAGAATCATATGAATAAACACTTAAAAACAATTTTCTAGCATAATTGTCAAGTCAAATCATTTATAAAACATAAACTTCAAAGCTTTAAGCTTTCAACTTGTGCCTTGACTTATCTTCAAACAGATTTGCAACTCGTTTCCCAGCGACCATTTGTTAGCTCCTCACAGCATGTGTTCCGCTTAGCTGCTGCCATTTGGAAACTAGTCAAAGATGCACATAAATTACAAACTCAAGTCCCTTTGGCCGGCCGGACAGCATTGTCTAGTGTAAAATATATGCCGTCTTGAGAGACTCAGACATTAATTGTCTGGCTACAAAAACGAATCCCTCTCTCTCTCTCTCTAACTGGCCATAAAAATGATTTAATTTTACGCACGACTTGTGAGAAACATTGTGGCACAGCTTGTGCAGTGTCTAAAATATTAAAAATGTTTTTCAAAAATTTATTA
>JAEIFU010001089.1:0-82289 GCA_018904235.1 Lordiphosa stackelbergi | reverse complement strand
TGCAAAAATGCCCAAAAAGGCAGTTTTTAAAAATTTATTAAAATTCTTTCATAAATGGAAGAATGCGATAAAAATTTAAAAATTAAATCGCTGATTACTAAATATCTTTAAAAAGGTACGAAACTGTGAAAAATATGCCTTTTCTTTTCCAAATTTCTGACTTGATCTGCCTGCAAGTTTAATAAGTTTATGTCCCATACATGGGAAAATACCTTAACGCTAACATATTTATCGCTACAACGGTTGTCCTCATTTGGAGTTAAATGTTCTCTCTTTAGGCACGTTTCTGGTTTAGTTGCGTTTTCAAGAACATTTTATACCCGCTCGCTACTTTTTTTCTATCTGACAAACAATTTGTCCTTGTAAGTTAAAATATTTAATGGAAAATCATTAGACACAAGTGAATATTTAACTGAAACCTAATTATGCTTCCCGCCAAATCACTGAATCACTGATTCACCCACCCAAATTCTTCACTTATCTAAAAAATATTTATTAAATTATTTAGCCATATCTGTCTTTTTGACCAACGGCCCACTCCAAACACTTTACGCCTTATTAACTTCTCGGCGGCAACGATCGACCACCTTACAAAAACGCTGACTACCCACTTTCAAAAGAGTCGCTGACGCTGACTGGGACAACGTTTCGGTGTTGGAAATTGATTACAAAATCACTTAGTCGCCGCCGGTTTTTTTTTTTGGCCGCTGTTTGCTGTTTAAATTTTACGCATTCATTAATGTTACGGATAATTGAATTTACTTATCGCAAAATTCATTCATTCATACATTAATTGCAAGCCAAGCAAGCACAATAACAACAACAACAACACGAACGGCATTGGTGACAACTTCGTTGTGCAAATACAAATTCACAATAATAATAATAATGATGATGACGATGATAATGATGATGCCTCGGCCATAAACAGGTTCTTATGTTGCTGGACTTAAAGGCTGGATGTCTGTGTGTATGTGTGTGCCGTGTTTGGGGTCTTACAATAAAGAAGCATAATTTGCATTGACTGTGATTTTGAGAAGGAAGAAGGAGATTGAGAAAAGAAGCTAAAGGTTGAGGCCCTACTTATGTAAAGAATGTATAAGCTTTATACCACACCTTTTAGAAAGTACGGAACTGTACCGGACCAAAAACAAGATGAAGAACAAAAATATCAAATATTCCAAAAAAATTTTTTTGGAAATGGGATTAATGTGGGCTTATTTATTTCATATACATCACTAGAGATCACTAGAGATTTTCGTATAAACGCTTGTATATCAAATTTAAAATGCTTGAATTTATGTGAAGTGATTCAAAAAAGCTCGGCTACTAAATCAGATGGATAAGTAAAGCAAATTGAAACCGAATGTTGACAGGGTTTTTATGCTACCAACATACCCTTTCAAAATATTTTTGTCTCGACGCGATTAACTTTTTTGAGTTCAAAAACGTGCCACACCTTTGAATTATTATGCCGGCTCGAGGTCTCGTTATACTTGCACATAGCTTTAAAAACAGGAACACAACACACCAAGTCGTTAAGAAATCCCAAACGATTATGGCAGCTCTGTCATGGAGAGGTAGCTGCTGGCTTCAGTACAAACAGGCCAAGATCACTGATGATTTGGTAGAGATACCAATGAAACAGCTGTACGATCAACTAGCCTTAGGTCTTCGGTGTCTGACAGTTTGGTGGCAATTGGATTTGACATCTTGTCTGCTGGTGCTTGGTGAAAGGGAGACCATGGTGAAGAGTGATTCGCATGGTTCTTCACAAGGCTGCTGTGGGCTTTTACTTGCAACATTTGAGCCTCTTCATGGAGAAGGTCTAACATCCGTTCTGAGAGCTGTTATTGTAGTTGTTGTGCTCTTTGGTTTGATTTGGACCCACTGCATCTACACAAATAATATATGCCAACGCCGTGGAGCTCCGTCCTTAAGTTTCAGGATTATCTTGAAAGGTAGGATTGCTGTACATATCGTAAGCAAATTACGTACGGCGCGTGGCTGTTGCGCCAATTTTTCTCAAACAAATGCACAAAATTAACAATATTAACCTACAAATATTTCTCATACACATTTTTGTTCGCAATTCCGATAAATTAGAAAGAGTAATTTTATTCTTTACTAGAAAGGAAATAGAAAAATTAATAGCTGTACTCAAAAAGATTGTCTGTATAGATCAGGAGTGTCATGAATAAGATTGCAACGCGGGTAAACCAATAGAAATGCTCTAAATATATCTCAAGCAACAACAACCACAAGAAATTGAAAGAGAAAACACGAACGCAGCAACAACAAAACCTTAGCGGATAATAAGAGAGCAGAGCACGCATATAAATTTGTTGTTGCTTTATGTAAACTTATACGCTCCAGCTATTCCTTTGCGTCAAACAACAACGAATTCGTGGCTTGCTGAATGGGCTTGAGCACCCCTGGTTTAGATATTTCAAATGTCTCTAGGCCCTTTCATCAGGAATCAGCGTTTGTTTTGGAAACAATTATTTTTATTGCCCTGATATATCAGTGTAAAAAGTATGCCAAAAAATGTATGTAAGTGATAGGTAAATCAAAATGTTTGGGGATCCTGTGACATTTCTGATTTTTCAGTCAAAATATTAGCCTTACTTTAGTCATGACTCATGAGATCAATGATAAGTTATGAAACCAGCCTTCCTTCAGTTAATTGCAGTCATCCAATTTCAATCTAAAATATGAAAATTAATTATTGCCTTTAATCCTTTAACCAAGTATCTAAATTTCTCTTTATCTTATGTTTAAGTCGAAGAATTTCTACTTTCATAAAATTGTTGTTTGTCAGGAATTTTTGCCATTCACTTTTGCCGTTCTACTGCGTTGTCGTCTCTCAGGGCTTATTAAAACCCACTTAGACCGAATTGCTCTTTAGTTGCCGCGGCTGACTCACTTGCTCCTTTCGCAAAATGTTTTCCTTGTTATTTTTTTTTATTTTCATTACATGTGCCTGCCTTACGGCCTCACTCTCGCTTACACTCCTCTCTAATTGATAGAGAGAATGAGAAGAGCTTTAAGTTTTTTTTTTTCGCCTCGAAGCGAAGCGTGAGAATCGACCAACAGTCAAGTCATGTGTTATTAATTGATATGGAACGAATTGGCAGCGTAAGTTATTGGACAAACAAATTGACCAGACCAGATACATGGTACAAGTATCTGTTAGTTTGTTTGTGTTGCTTTGGTTCATTTAATTCAGGACAATTAACTGAATGCTTGTTTATTTGTTTGCAGAAGCAGAAGGTTATTTTATTTTTTTTTGCAATTATTGTCATTGGCATTGAGGGTTCTTGATGCTCACTTTAATTTTTTTAGGGGAGGGATTATTTATGGAAAAATAGCGTATCCTACCTGGTGGTTGTTGGAATGTACCGATTTGGTATCAAATCCGTCTTCAGTCTACATTACTTGACCAATAAGTGCAAAGTTATTTTTCAGGAATTGTCAGTCAGTACAACCGTACCGGTGACAGCTTGCTCAAGCAGACGGCGCAACAAGTGCAATTGCCTCCCTTCGAAGTGAGTTAAAACAAAGAAATATATGCAGCGCCGATGCGCACAAGCAGACACCGCAACAAGTGCAGTGTGCGCAACCGAGACTCTCTGATAAGGGTGGCTTTTCCCTGCGTGTTTTTCCGGTTCTTGGTGTAAAGGATTGCAGCAATTAAAGATCCCCCTTTAAAAATATAATTTTAATCGTTCATCCATCTGTCTAAGGACGTGTTTCCACTCATCTGCTAGAATGTGTTGTATATAAATAAATAAGCATTAGCTTACATACAGACTTTTCCTTAAAACTGCGTCTCTTTTCCTTCGCGACTTTCAACTCTTTAATCACTCTACCAATCCAACCCAAACACTCCTCCTTCCTTCAACTGTGAAAATCCAAAATTCCATTCATAACTCAAACTGTCTTATCATTGATCGATGTTGCGTGCATATGAAGAATCAAGGTACCACACATTTTATAAAAAAAAAGAGAAAGGGCGTCCAGTTACAACAGCTGGAACAGCATATATTCGTATATATTTATCCATCAAAATGGTAAGCGATCAGTTGCAGTCGATGATTTGTAACGCCTCAATGCGGTTTATCATGTTTGTTTTTGATTTTTTTGTTGTGTTTATTTATTTCGAAGCCAGTAATAACAAACGTCGCAGGCGAATGTTTATGGTCAAGTGAGTTGCAAACATTTCACTCACTTTTGACTTTTGTGGAGATTGAAGTTTACGCACTTGTAGATTGTAGCTGGAGCTGCAAGATGGTCCCAGACTTTACATTAGTTGCCTTATTGGTTAAATAAACTTTCTATTTAGATATTGCTAATTAAAATTTGCACTTTGTATGTTTGTTCGGCCAACGCGATGAAGTTAAAATATTGATAAACGCCAGTTGGATGTCAGTTTGTACAATGTTTATATTTAGTTACGTCTCGTATTCGTATTGCTTAACAGCAACAACAACAACAACAAGAACAACAAATAAGACGAAAATGTGCTTGTAAAATGTTTTACAGATAGCTGAAAGTACAGCTGTATATAAGTAGGCGATAAGTATTGACATTGCAATTGTAATGAGGCGTGTTTTGTGGGTGGGAACAGACTGTGTTTATATTTACTTCACACATTTAATTCTACAGTTTGTCTATTCCAATTTATGCGGAGAAAAAGTGTGCGAAAATTTACGGCTACAGTGCCAGAACTAAATTAAGAAAATCCCTGAAAAGGTTCAGCTCTAACAATGAATTTAACAACCGTAATTCACATTTTTAAATTAACTGGGGTGGGTCACTTTACCCAATCAGCAGTGTTTTGTTTTGGCATATTTTCTACAAGCCGCCTATAAATATACAAAATGCTTGGATATGATCGTCAAAAAGATAGCTGACTTGGAATTCTCACTTGAGAAAATAACTTTTTTTGAACATTGTTGCTATTTTAAACAAGTGCAGCTGTAATTAAATTTCGGCCCAAATAAAGTTACATCTCAATTATTTTTTTAATTTTAACTTCACTGGATCGCTGAAGACTTGTAGGGTGACGTGACATTGAGTGGATTCAATGTTAGTTTAACTGTTTAAAGTATACCGAAATGCACAGCCTATTTACATAGACTCGACAAGTGTGCTGTACAGCGTAACATTAACTGTTATGCTTAACATTAATTCTAAGCTGCAAGCATACAAAATATTAAATGTAGCGAAATCACTACTTCTACATTTTCTCGTTACTTTTCGTTACTTCGCATGTCCATAGAGCACTGGTCGTCAAAACACACATGCTTATTTTGGTGTATCATGTGTGTGTGTTTAGCCACGCGAGAGCGCGCTCATTTAACACTTGTTTATTGACTCAAAAGAGAGCAGTATAAGCTCGTATACTGTCGGTGTGTCGACGTCGCTGCGAGCTCTAATATACACAGAAGATTGGAACGTGGCGGACTCTGTCATCGAGGCCTTAAATCAGTCTAAAAGAATAGATTTTTTAGCAATAACACTCTACGGTTGCAAAGTAAAATTATAGCTTTCAAGCAAGGGTACTCATTGAAGAGTGTTCTGGAAATCTCTTGAGATGTTAATTCGGTTCGTTTTGCAAAACGCTATTTAGAAGGTTTGTGTCCAAAATAATGGTCTATCTCCTCAAAAAGGGTTGCATCTCTCACAAAAAGAATACATTTTTTTACTTACGGTTTTGTGAGTTAATTTGATGTATAATGTATGTAACCGGACTTCCGACCCGTCAAACGTTGGCCATAAAATTGTTAGTTAATACTTGTATATATCCAAGAAATGCCTTCAGAAAACCTTCCTTTTTTTTGGACGACTAAAATGCACACAAATTTATATTCCGCAAGTATTTGCTGCTGGGTTTTCCCACCCACTTCCCACCTACTTCCCACCCACTTACATTCCACCTACATCCCCATCCATAGCAGCAAGCCTACTTTATCGTACACTTGGCCTTTGATTTTGAAGGTTGAATTAAATTGCTGACCATTTGCCGCTGTATTGTGCATTATTTCTGTTGCTCCGAACGAAGTCATTTGAAAGCATGAATTAAATCTACGAATGGACTTCAGAAACAGGTTTGAATCTGGATCAGTGCCGATGAGCAAGCCGTTCAATGGTTCTGGTGGCGTCTCAATTTCCGGTAGTTGCACTTTTCCTGATGCGCAACACATCCCGGCGGACTCATTTTTGAATTTGAGCGCATGACAATTGGGACATTCTTTGTCCATAGCACCAATCAGGACTTTCGGATGAGCGGAATATTCGATATCTGGCTCATACTCGAATGCGAGACGAAGGAACGAAGCAGATGTAAATGCTCGATGTACTTGTTGGCGTTGTCGGTCAATTGTTCTGCGTGTGTTAACATTTGTCCGGCGCGCTTGTCTCTGCTCCAATTGTTGTTGTTGACTTCGGAAAGCTCGTGCCTCTTGTGATTGAGAAGAACGCAGTTGCGACATTCTGACACGCGTAATTTCATTTATTTCATGTAATTGTTGATCTGTTCTTGCTGCCCTAACATTTCGCATGTGTGTTGCTGCATTCGTTCGACGGCCCAAATAGCCACCCCTACGTGTTGCTGGCATTGTTTACTGTAACACACACACACAGATAGGCCAAATTGAAACGATTGATGAAAAACGATATTCCGATATTTTAGTAATTTTACAAAATTTTCACAAATAAAACACAGAGTGACACAGATGAGCAGCCTGCTGCGTCGTCAATTCAAAAGAATGTTCTGCAGAGGGACACCCAAATCACCTAGCGTTACGAAATGTAATTAAAAACCTATGGTACACCATCCAAGTATATACAAAAAAAATTCATTAAAATCGGTCAAGCCGTTTCGGAGGAGTTTGCTAAGGAAAACTACAGAAATCTCCAGAGATTTTAGCCTCGGTTGGTTTGCAAAACGCTCGAAAAATTCGTCGGTGTCCCAGAACTTCAAGAGATTTCATTTTCTTATTTGAAAATCGAGTTGGAAGGTTTGTGCACATGCTTAATGGTCCATCTCTATTAAATTTATAAACAGGGGTTGCCCAACCACAAAAAGTTTTCCCATCTTCTAGTTATAAGTTACTTTGATGTTTAAATGAAATTTTTTGATTGTGTTATACGTTATATGATGCATTTTTAAATTATAATTCAAATTTAAGTCAGATTATCTATAAAATGCAAATTTAAAAATTTTAATTATTTCAACCTTAAAAGCAGAGGGCGCCACCATAAAAAGAGGGAGCCAGCTGATGTTGATTACGAGTTGGTTTGTCAACCATCGGTTGGTTTTGCAAACAATTATTGAAACGCAAATTTTATATTAAAGCAAATAAAATATTTGAATGAATTCATTTGGATCTCAACTTGTTAAAAAAATGTATTAGCATGTTAAAATATTTTAACAGTATTACAGTTTTAAATTGGCAACCTTTTTGCTGATAAATTGCAGAATTTTCAAAAAACCATCCAAAAAATAATGTTTTCTTAATTCATGGATAACAACAAGTAAAACGCGTAATGTTTTGCTCTAAAAGCTTAAAAAAATTAAATTGGCAGATATTTTGGTGAAAAACTTGAGTACATAATAAACAATGACAACAAAAAAGTGAATTTTTTTGGAAATACACACTTTTGGGGTCGTTTTAGAGGATGTAGAAGTGTTCAGATTGTAAAACCTTGTTCAGAAGAGTTGTTTGGTATCTCAAAAGCTTCACTTTTGCCAAAGAAAGTATGCGAAAAATTCTGATTTTTTAAAAGTTATGCTCGAAAAAGTAAAAAAAATACGTTTTTGAAAAAAAAGTTTTTTAAGAAATACTCCCGGAAAACATGAATTTTTTAAAAACCTTTGTATGAAGAATTTATTCTGCGGACTGTCAGCTACAACTTTGCCAAAGACAGTTTGCAGCTATCACTAAAACTGAATGAGCTGTTAGCCCAAAACTAATGACACCTTTTTTTTTGTTGTCACACCCAATTTCAAAAACTTTGAGGGTCCATAACAAAAAAAGTGCTACCAATCTAGCCAAACGCTGATAGGGATTTACTCAGCTCGGGTAGCACTATCGATTCCGCATAGTGTAGTTTGGTAGTTTTTTTGACTGTTGCACTGTGTTATGTATCGGAACTTGCTATATTATACGAATATATGAATTGGACTCCTGCCTGTTATCATTAAGTTGAGTATTAAGCGAAGAGCAATTACTCAAACAGCATTAAACCTTTAGTTCGGCTTCAGAATATAGTTTGGGTATGTGTGTTGCGCTTTTTCTGTGTCGACATTAAAAAGTTTTACTTGAAAAGTTTCCACCCATTTTGCTCTTTTAGTTTACACCTTGAAATGATATTTGCGAAAAGTTTTTATTTCCCGTAGAGTAAGAAGACAAATTGAAGAAATGCTCACCTTAAAGAATTTTAACCATCCGGCTGCATATGTAAATGAAAAGAGAAGGCTTTAAGTGTCGGAAACGTCCAATGGCATCCAAAAAGTGTTGACCAAAATGCTGTGAGTCGCGGCTATGAAAAACATATTTGTAAAACAACAAAAATGAATTAAAACTTCCGCTTGCAGGCAACGAACGTTATTTTTTTAGCCTTTTTGCGGGGGCAAACAATGCGGTTTGAATAATGGAAGTGGAGGTGGGCCATAGACATACACTCTTGGTTGTTTTGCTGTTGTTGTGTCTAGTTTCAGGTCTTGTCGTCCCCCACGTTTGATAAGCCTTTGAAGTGGAACTCACTCTCGAAAAGTGTTGGACATGCTGGTTGCTGGTGTTTGGTCGGGTGTTTGTACGCCAGCGGCAGAACAGGTTTCTCTCCAGCTCTTTGGGTTTCATTTATTTTGGTTGGAAAATGCAGTTTCGGTTATTCTAATTTATGCGGGCCAAATGTTGCTCAAATGTTTGTTTGAATGATGCATTTAATTTCTTGTTTGTTGTAATATTGGGAAAGAGCTTAGAAATATGCCCCTTTTTTCATAATTGAACAAAGTAAGTTCTTTAATTTCAATAAAAATAAAAAAGACACAAAAAGTAAAATGTATCTCGAACGTTTCTACTGTCTGACCCACAAATAACATATATAGCAGAAAATTAATCCACACTACTCGAAATGCGCGTCACATGCGATGAAATGTCACAAAAAGTCACGTACCAATTCGATACAAAAGTGCGAGGTAATCGAACAGAGAGCACACACAAATGGCAATAAGTCCTGATAAACACAAAACAAATAAAAATGTTTAAAAGTTTTTTATGTACTCCAAACTTTGTGTGTGGCTTATGAATGAAATGGAACTAAATTTCCCATAGGGCTTGTATATAAAAAAAAAAGCAAAAACCCACAACGAGCCACAAACTCAAAACAATGAAAATTGTCAATTGTAAAATCTGCCAAGCATAACGTTAGCGGATATCCAACTTTTTGTTTATCGTTCCACGATTTTCCAAAATTTTATAAATCTAACTTCAATCTCTAATTAATTGGGTTGCTTTTTATGGCAAGAAAACAATTTTGACAAAAATTTAAATTTTTTACCTCTGCCTAACCAATTGGAACGATTAGCCCGTAGTGCGTGTCTGCTTCGTTTTGCTTCTGATTTTCAGTCATTAAATTCCCCATCAAACTGATAAGCATTTTCTCGAAACTATTTCCCTTTTGTGCTTATCAGTTTCAGTTCCTTCACCTCTACAATGTGCGTGTCTCACTCACAACGTATAACAAATATTTGCTCATTGATGGCGCTATGGTGCATAAGTTTGTCTGTTGACCCACAATAAATGTTGAAGATGGAAGGGGGGAGCTAAAGGCACAAGCCAAACCGGGCTACCCATAATATAAACACAAAAGGGAGATCCACTCCCTCATCATTCTCATTTGTATTTGTTTATATTCGTTTTGATATGGGTAATTTTTTTGTTTATGGTGTACCACCAGTGGGAAAAAATAATTATTTTATTATAATTGAACAGTATCAGATGTAGAAGAGTTACGTTGAAATGGTACTATTTTTGTGAATTAATTGTGTAAAAACATTGTTTTTTTTATTTGAATATTTAAGGGAGATTTATTTAATCTGTCTGCCACTAGGGCGTAGACTGGCAGATACTGCTTTCAGCTGATGCAGCGGAGCACCTTCCTCTCATTTGTACAGAGTATTTCGATGTCGGGCCACTCGACTGCAACGGTCTTACTTGCTTAATAATGACTTTGTTTGCTTTGCTAATAAGAGCACATTTCAAATCAGTATGAAATAAAATCTACGTCAAACATTGAAGTAAATCGAAATGAAAAAAAAATTGAAGGCCGAAACGAATAACGGTTAGGAATACGGTTACTGTTTTGGCCGATCGCTTTTTCGATTACGACTATATTACGGTTAAAAGATATCGGTTACGGTACTGGTTACGGTTATTAACCTAATTCTGTTTCGAGTTTTGGTTCCAGTTACAGTTATTAGTAGGGGAAAGTCTCCTGTTGTGGACACGCTCCGGTTGTGGACACCCCAGTCTATTTTTTGACAGGTAACAGATGCCGCCAAACTGAGTAATGTCAAACTTGTAGTTTGACAGTACACATAATCTGAGCCAATACCAAAGTGTAAAAACGCATTTGGTTTGGTATTTGGCAAATAAAAAAAAATCGTGAAAATTTTTTGCGAGTTTCTAATTTTTTCAATTTTCACATTGCGTTAAATCGAAGCAAAACATTGAAAAGTGGTGAGTATTATACTTTGTTATTTAGTGCATTAAGTGTACTTTGTGATGTGATATCAAGTTTCAGTGAAATGTTTGTGTCGTGTAAATTTGCTGAACAAAATAAAAATGGCTATTGGCACACCGGTTGTGGACACCCTCTTTTTTTGTGTTTAAAGCGTGTGTTTGGCCATAAAACTGTCAAACATCGTTGTTTATGTTAGTGTAACATATTTTAACAGCAATTTTGGTAATTTTTGTGCATTTTTAGCCATGTCAACACCAAAAAAATTAATTTTAATGGGCTGGTCATTGCCATTAAGCAATGCCTCATCGATAAGAAGGCCGTCAAAGCTACAGCCAAGGAATATGGGCTTCCTCGACCCACTTTAATCCGGTATTTGGAGAAAGTCAGAGCAAATTTTGCAGATGTTTCGTCCGTTGTTGATTCGGTTTTGTTGGAATTCGTTTGTGTGCAGGACACTCGACTTGGCACTGACGCCAACAACAATCAAGTCCGGTTTTCGAAACTGACGCACTATGGTCCCAAATCCCAAAAAGCTGGCCAAAAGTCGACAAAAAAAATATATTATATTTTTTATGTACTTTTAATGATTGGAATAGTTGTAGTGGTACATCTAGTTTGTATTCTGACTTTTAATAAGGAGGAAGTATCCCCACCTGGCTCAGGTATGAACTCCGTTCGTGAGCGTCGATCTTGCCTTATCGTTTACTCGTCATGCATCGAAAATAACATAACTATTGGAAGCGTATAGAATCGCGAAAAATTAACCGATTTGGATTCTGAAAAATGGATTCTACTCTAGGAAGTAAGTACAATTTAAATGTATTGCTCAAAATATTATTAACAATGCATAAAATAGTGAATCGTTAATAAAAGTGGAGGTTTTTTCTTGGTCACCTTCTGAAAAGTCGTGTTAGAAGAAGCCATAAGTCAAAACTCCCATCAGATCCCACTATCAAACAGATAAGAAATTGTTGTTTAGACAATTCTTTAAAACATATCCAAAAATTAGCTGCAGAAAGCTGCATATTTAGTCTCGGTGAAGATTTTTGTGCAACATTTGTCGCTACATAATATATATTCACTGCTCGATAGCACTCTCCCCCAATTCACCAAACCAACTTTTTCTAAAGTATTTTGGTCCGCTGAGCACGAAAATCGATATGAAAAAAATCTGTCAAATAGTTATCGAGATATTATCGATAAACGTGTTTTTTTACGTTACAGCCAAATCAAATACGTTTTCGAAGAAATTGTCCGCCATATTGGATCCGCCATTTTGTTTTTCTAAATTTTGACATCGGATTCGTGTACAGCGACCCCAAAAAACCCCGAGTACAGACTTTCAGCAAAATCAAATACGTTTTTCGACTTTTGGCCGTCTTTTTGGGATTTGGGACCACTGTGTGACGCTTTCTCCGAAGCTGACTTCATTGAGGCTGTCGAATGAAATGCAGTAGAAGTCGCCACAGAAGCTGATCTTGATGAAGTCAATCAGCGTCGTATCATCGTTTTCGCCGATCCCAATATTGGGCGAGAAGAAAAGGTGTTAACCTCCCCCGAATCATCCACTTCACCAGCGTCTTCGGCTAGCCTTATAACTGTTGGATAAAATTGGGCCGGTGCAAGGAACTTCTCCGAAAAAGCCATCGAATCGCGGTCGCAAGCCAATGTAAACCGCTGTGCTAACTTCTCCGGAAGGTGTCGAGCTTTTACGCGAGAAGGCACAAAAATCAGCTGAGCGAGCAGCCAAGCGTGATTCTGTGTCGCAGAAGAAGGAGTCTTCGTCATCGGATTTTGTTTGGCGCTCTTGCCAAAAAAACTGACCGCTTTTAGCCACTGAAGGCTTCTTAAATAAATAAACGTTCTTTTTTCATCAACTCATGGCCATTTTACTTCATATTTTTCCATTTCTAGCGATTTTACAAAGGTGTCCACAACCGGGTACAAAAAAATTGGCCAAAAATCATCACTTCATATACATGGCTGCAATTTCTTTTCCATTTGTCTAAAACAATAGGTTACTTCAGAGGAAAGTTAGCTAGAGTCTCTAGCTTTACAATGATGTTCATATCACCGCATAATGTTGACTTGGAAAAAAGTTATTAGTGAAAAACGCAACTATGTCCACAACCGGAGACTTTCCCCTATAAAATATCACTTTGAAAAACAATGCAGACAAAAGCGGCCCCATTTATAATTTCATGTATTCTCAAATATCTTACACAAAAGTATTTTCGCCTATGTTAAAGATTTACATTATAAGTTTTAAATAAATTAATTAGGAAAATATAAATACATGGCAAAACCTTTATAAAACAAATGCATATTCTGAGATATGACATCTTAATCGAGATTGTAATTGGATAGAGTTTGATAGTCTCAGCGACCCCTGCGAGGATTCATTATAAATTCTACTCCTGAAAATAAACGCTGAAAACCTACTTGAGTGGGTGGTACTGTTAGCACAACTTTTCCATTATGATTACATATTTCGAAATGTACATTCATTCATACGTAACCCTCAATTATCTTTTCCTGGCTCAATGAATTTTAAATGACATAGATAAAAAAAATATGGAAACCTTCGGGGTGAATGGACACATATTTTAAATATGTTCAACTTTTTTCTATGGAGAATATGTTACATATTATTGAATATGTGATAATATGTGAAAATATGTACCTATTTGCTGCAGTGGAATAGGCTATAACCAATCTTTTTTGCTTTAGAAACATATTTTTAATGAAGATGTCATAAATATTGTTAATTAAAACTGTTTCATTTCCGGATTCATTTGGACCAGTAGGAATTGGTTTGGATTCATTATACAAGTTTCATTACTTTTTCCAATATTCAGTATATTGAAACAATGTTGACGACACTTAAATTGGACTCAACCAAACCTTGTAAATCCAATTAAATACAAATTGTAAATAATTTAAAAATCAACAAATACTTCACAAACTTTTCAAACCTAACACGGACCCTTCAACACCAAAATCCAAAATCCCATATTGAGCAAAAAATGATTAGCACTTCATAAAGCAAAAACCTGTCGAAATACTACAACATGAACAAAACCTATCAAAATATCAAAAATAACAATTAAATTTTATATCATAACAAGAATCAAAAATGTGAAATATGTTTCCTTTTGACTACGGGCTGACAAAATGCCCGTCAATCGATATGTTACTTATACCTTACAACAAAATTGTTCGTATTTAATTTCCATATTTGCCGCTTCCAGTCGGAAAGCATTAAAAATTCAATTTATTGTTTTATAATTGAAGGCAATAAAAATTTGTAAGCTTTGTGGGCGTTTGTTGTTGGCGGGTGTGAAGCGAATCGATATACATATGTATTTGTACAAGTATTTATGTATGCGAACTGAAAAAAAAGTAGCAAGCGTAATAGGTTCAGTCTGTCAGACCAACGACATACAATTGAATTAAATTCGAGCCAACTTAAATTTATGTTTAATTTTCAATTTGCAATAAATTTGCGTTGAATTTCAAAATTGAGCTGCACAACAAATAAAAAACAGAATCGACAAATATGAATTGCAAATTTCCCGCAATTCTTTTTGTTGCTCATTTAAAGGCTATTTGAGTTCGATTGCCATAAATTGGAGGTTTTTTCGGCAAATTCTTGACAATGGAAATTCTTCTTTTCGACCTTGAGGAAATGAGATTCAATGAAAGTGGGAGGGCCCATAAAAACCCACCCCCAATCACAACTTTTGCTGCCCACGAATCTGTTATCAAATCAGCATAAATATCAATCGTCACCCCATATCTTTATTAATTAGCAATTGCACTGAAAATTAAAACCAAAGTGGGCAGACTTACTAAGAAAACTATGGCAGGACAGTGGGGGAGGAGCCTCACCGTTGAAACTGACCTTGGCCCACAGCGAATAATGCATAATAGATGACTTTATAAATTAGTAGCTAACAATGGAAGCAGAGACCCCTAGGGCTCTCATTAGCCTGTATAACCGTTTGAACATTCTGTCATGTAATGAAGGGAGTTGCAATTGGGAATTTAAGGAAAACAAATTTTAAGGAAAGAAACGAAAATTAGAGATTAAAGGCTACTTCCCGCAATAAATAAATAAAAATATTGACAATAATTTCTGTCCAGCGGATTGGCTCCCTCCCTTGGCTAGGTTGAATGGAAACTTGGTTTTGGTTGAATCCTGCATACATTTCCAAAATAATTTTTGCTTGCCAAAACTATTTAGGTGGTAAATTTTGATCAATCTTCTTACAGAAAAGCCCGTCTGTAATATACTCTGTACTCTTCACCGAACATAAGTTGACCAATAGATGGCGCCACTACTTGATTAATTTAAAACTGACCGATAGATGGCCTCACTCCTGTAATTACTGTGGCTACGCCACGTTAACTATTTAGTTTAAACCACAAATTTGGTTTAAGTTCGGTTTATTGCAGACGGCGTGTTGCCGGTAAGAATGAGTGTCACAGAAAGTCAGAGAGTTAAATGTGTGTGTGAGTTAGAGATGTAACATATAAAAAGGTGGGAGTATCGAGCATCGATAGTTGTTAGTGATGTGTGTACCAGATAGATGAACTGGATCTGTGATTGGAGCTGAATGAACTGGGACTGGAACCGCCACACCATTCAAAAATTTACCTTTGATTGCAACTGGCTTTTAATCATATCTTGAGTATCGTTCATTCGAACTTAATCATTTTTCGTCAAATCGATAATCGATTTTTTGTGGGAGATGTGGCGTATTTTCCAAATTTGGGGGGGCGGGAGAGGGCGTGGCAAAAATTGAAAATAAACTTGATCTGCATGCAAGTATAAGAAGTACATGTCCAACTTCCATCTCTGTGATCTGAGAATTCATACAGACAGACGGACATGGTTATATTGACTTGGCTGTTATAGGATCGGGAAATGATTTCTTCTCCCAGTTACATACTTTTCCACAAACTTAATATACTCTATGTACCTTTGGTACAGAGTATAAAAAGAGGTTTGAAACCAACGAAAAGAGATTTTTCTATGGCATTTATGCATTGGAAATCCGTTGCATTTCGGTTGAAAGATGGTTCTGTGTATTCCAACGTGTATAAACATTTTTTGGCTTACTTTATGAACGGCATGTTTAAACAACACTTTCTGCTCATCTATTGCTGTGTTTGGGACTTAGCTCAGATAATACTTTTCAACGCTTAAAGCCTGTACCCAGATGAGATAAAAATTTAGTTCGGCACAATACTTTACACAAATAGAAACTATTTAGAACAGCTTTGAATTCTGAATACTTGTGAACAGCAGTCTTATTATACCCTTGCAGAGGGTATATTAAAATTGTTCAGATGTTTGTAACGCATAGAAAAAGCATCTCCGACCACATAAAGTATATATATTCTTGATCAACATGACGAGCTGAGTTAATATAGCCCTGTCCGTCTGTCCATCTGATTCTAAGCTATCTCCTCCGTCAGTTTTAAAGCTATCCTTACCACGACGTCTTTAAGTACAAATACGCTGCACATTTGTCGGAACCGTCCGGATCGGATGACTATAGCGGATGGCTGCCATAGAAACGTTCGATTTAAAAACTCGTTTTAGTGATAAAATCTTTAATTTTAATGCAAACGTCATTATTAAACCTCGTTATTATAAGTTTTCTATGCAGTTTCATAATTTCACCTAGTTTCATAGAAATACGACGACAATACCGTTTAAATGCCATAGAAAAGATAGGTCTAAAAAAATATTTTACTAATCTTAGTGCTTTTAGAGTTTTGTCATTGTTTGTTTATTTGTTTGTTTATTTGTGTTTGTTGGTTAAAAGAATTTTTACAAAAATTTGTTATAATGCCACGTGCAACCAGGAAATCTCAAGAACAAAGTCGTCGGGAAGCTAGAAATCGTAGTCGGACTTAATACGTAGAAAACTCTAGTGGTGTACGCGAACGCAATTCCCAACGACTAACTTCTGCTCGCGAGTCTAATGAATTTCGACAACAAGAACGCAGGGAAGATGCATTAGCGCGTTCTAGTCGTCGAAAAAATCTGTCGTTTAGAGAGCAGGAACAGTATCGGAGTACTGTGGATCATGCTGATAGGAGATCAAATGCGGACTACAGAGATGGGGAGCGCCTACGAGTTGGTGAACACCACGCTATACGCCGAAGTATTCCCGAAATTAAATACAGAAATAAACTTCCAGCGATCACTTAACTGCAAGGGTATTTTAACTTCGGTGGAGCCGAAGTTAGCTTTCCTCTATTTTTATACCCGTTACTCGCAGAGTAAAAAGGGTATACTAAAGTCGTGCAAATGTATGTAACAGGCGGAAGGAATCATTTCCGACCATATAAAGTATATATATTCTTGATCAGCATCAACAGCCGAGTCGATTTAGCCTTGTCCGTCTGTCCGTCCGTCCGTCCGTCTGTATGAACACCTAGATCTCAGAGATGGTAAGAGATAGAGGTTTGACATGTATGGGACAAATGCATCTTTTATCTGCACGCAGATCAAGTTTGTTTCAAATTTTGGCCACGCCCCCTCCCGCCCCTCAATTTGGAAAAGTCGTTATATCTTCTACAGTTTTAAAGACGATACCTTCTAGAGATAGTTAGTAATTAGCAAAATGAATCAATTGCCGAAAAATGATAAAGATCGGATGAACGGTTCTCAAGTTATGAGCAAAAAGTGAAACCAAGCCCCTCCCGCTACCATCCTAAAAAAAATGTTGCATACTTTTTGGATGGACACACTAAGGAACGCGGGAACACTGTTAAACATGTTTTTTCATGAGTAACGGGTATATCGAAGTCGGTTAGAGCCGACTTTAACTTACGCTCTCGTTTTATATGAAGTTTGACAGGAATTTTTAGTTTCCGCGGTGTTGGATATCCGGCTTAAGTTGGAATTTCAGTTAGGTTTATTGGAGACAGTATTTTTACTGTTTACTGTTTTATTCAGTCAGCCTGATGGCTCTGTGTACCTTTGGTACAGAGTTCAAATCTTTTAAAGATCCGAAACAGTAATTGGTTTCCTTAGAATATTTAATAGCTTTTAAATATTCGTCATGCACAATGCCGAATGCTACAATGATTACTGGGTTAAATGATAGTTCATCGTTTAACGCATACCTTTCTCTCCTCAGATTACTGAATTTCTAGGACTGCTGGTAATGAATAACTCCAATCTGTTCGCAAAGTTCTTTTAGCGATGCTGTAGTATGACGACTCTGTGTCACCTCTACTATATTACAACTGGGAATTTCCACCGAAAGGTCCCCCTTTTTATGTCACGTTCGAATGCAATTATCTTAACAACTAAAAATATTCCAAAATCAGTTTTAGTACCAATTATAGGGCTTAATAAGAGTAATAAGTTAAAGTTTTCATTTTTATTTTTCTTTAAAAGTGTCTGTCGAACGTGACCAAAATCATGGAAATGCCAAACTACTCTCAGTCATTACACAGTTTTTTGCTTCTCAGGTTACGCTAATTTTTGAATACGGTTCTTGTATCTGGTCTCCGCATAACCAAACATATTAAAACAAACTCAAAACGGTTAAGAAACAATTTCTTATTTTCGCCCTCGGAGGCTTAAACTGAGAATCGAACGAACATATCCCTCTATATGAACATAGACTTCGATTAATAGTCGCGCTGCTAGAAAATTTCTTTCATTATAATTACAGCTAAGTCGGAATCCGTTCATAATCCGCTTTCATAAATTCTCTTATCATGATTTGGAAAATTTCGCGGTTTTTGGACCATTTAAATAAAAATTATATAGCCTATGTTCAAGTGCAGGTAATCAACTATCTGAGTGCCAAATGTCATCCGAATCTGTTGAGCTATTTCTTTATGATTAAGAACACACAAACATACAAACTACAGCTGCATGAATGGAGTCGAAGTCGTACTAAATCAAACAATTTATTCAAGTCCAAAATATTACTAAATGTTTCGCTCTCTTACTTCGCCCTGATTACATTCCTCACGTAGCATTTCCAAATTGACTTTTCGCGTATGAACGCCTAATGACAACTTTATTTACTTTAGACAAAACTTTTATAACTTCATTACCCTTCAGAATGACTAATGAAATATTTTTCTTACCCGTAACTTTGATCATCAAAAGCAAAGAAAAACTTTTGATGAAACAAACAAACAATGGGAAGCCATTGAAACAATAACATTTTCACTTGGTTTGTCAATAAATTGAATTGTATTTGGGTGGCAAAATGGGGGAAGGGGGAAGGATTGAGCTAAGCTCTAAAAAAGTTTTCCGGGGAAAAACAATTTGGCAAACAACTGAAAAAAAGATGCTGCTGGTACTGCTACTAATAGCAGACATTGAGTTAAAAATGGCTTGGGGGATGGGACAGAGAAAAATATTTCCTGGTAAGCAAAAACACACAAAAACTAAAACTGCAATTGCAACTAGAAATTGCAGTAATTGACACTGAAAATGATGCAGCTGTAGATGATGAAGCAGTCAGTCCCCGTCGGAGTTTCAGTTGGCAGAGTTGATGATGCGGCAGTTATACTTTGGCAGAGGAAATTTCTTCTAATTGCTTTATTGGCATTTTTTGTGTCGAAGCTTGGTCCCGGTCCTCGGTTCACATAGTTAATTAATGCAAAAGTCTAAAGCTCAATTAATGAAATTTCATTTAATTAGCCCCCAGAAACTTAACTGAGCAAAATGGAGCAGCTGCGAAATTGCCGGCTGTTCTAGACTGTCTGACTAACTGACGGACTGACAGACGGCTTTTGTACGTGCAACGTCAAAGGCCATTAAGGCCCGAGTCCTTTACAGTTCGCCTCATTTATGGGTCACATGCAACAGTTTGTCTCACGTCAATCAATACTGCGTGGGTGAGGAGAGGTGGGGTGCAGTGAGTTGCAGAGGGGTTTAATGTTGAAGCCTACGTTTCATTCCTATTTTCCTGCTCAGCAATTAGTTCTGACGCCCTTCATTTTTATGGCAATTAAACTGCGCTCGTTGGGAACCAAGTGGCTTGACGCTTGAGGTTGGCCAAAGTCTGTTTTTGATATGATGTTTCTATTGGCAACTTTGGCATTGAATTTCATAAAGGATGACCTTCAGTTTCTGCTGTTTTCCTTTGGGTTTTTAATGAGACTTTACAAGATGATGAGAATTTGTTGCACTTGAATTCATTTTAGGCATTTCATTTCAATGCACGCACGTTTTTAAGCGTTAAATATTTATATTTTAAATTATGCATTTACTGAAATTAATTTTTCATCGGAAAGCCTTGAATTTTGGAAACAAAAAAGAATTTGATTTTTTACCACCAAATTTTAGCCATCTTATAAAAAATTCACAAAATGTAGGTTAGGGGGTTGAAAGTTGAACTTTAGTCAGTTTTACTCAATTTTCAAGATTTAAAATGCAGACTTAAGCTAAAATTGAAAAGTATTTATGTCCTTAAATGATTTTTAGAGCGAAGCTCTTTTAAGAACGTTCGACTGGGGGACTAAAACTAGACAAAAGTTTGTTTGCGACAGATTTCTTTGACAATGCTTTTGTCTTTCAATATTGTATTTGCAAAGTCAGCCGCTCTTATCATTTGCCGTAGCAGCAGGTGGGTTTTGTGATGGGTAGAGAGAGGAACAGTGAGTTAACAGTGGGTTAACAGTTGGTTAACAGTGGGTTAACAGTGGGTAAACAGTGGGTAAACAGTGGGTTAAATGGTGGGTAAACAGTGGGTTAACAGTGGGTTAACAGTGGGTTAACAGTGGGTTAACAGTGAGTTACCAGTAAATTTAAAGTGAGTTAACTGCGAGTTAACAGTGAGATGAAACTGAGTTATGGGTGAGTTGACAGTGGGTTAACAGTGGAGGATCAGTGGAAGAGGGCGTGGAACAGGGTGGAAGAGTGGCTGCCATTAACTCAAATTGTGATAAATTATAGTGTTAAATTCATTTACATTATACGTTTCTGACTTAAAGCCACATACTCAGATGAGATAAAAATTTAGTTCGGTACAATGTTTCACATGAAAGAAACAATTTTGAACAGCTTTGAAATCTGAATGATTTTGAAAAGGTGTTCTATTTATATGAAATATTGTGCCGTACTAAATTTTTATCTCACATACTTAGATATGCCTTAAATATCGAATCTTCTCACCTCCCTAAGCAAGGAATTGAGATGCAGTTCCTGAGCTTACACTTAAAAATTATTTTTCTACATTTAAGATCTAAACGAAAGAGAAAAATTTCTATATTAAAAAAAGATCGATTTAGAAAAGTTGCCCAAAAATGATTTTAGAAAAAACTTTCTAAAAAAGAAAAAATTTTCAAAAGGGTGATTTACCTTTCAATTTAGGGTAATTCCTTGACAGAAAAAATTGTACAAATAGGGTACAAATCCTTCAAAAATGTTTGCGAAAGTGCATTTCGCTATGCGTAGTTCGGTTTTAACGAATAAGCCGTCATGTGATGATAAATGTCCATTCGCAATCCCTAAAGAATGTAGATGTATTGAGCAAGATTTTGATTTGTCTTGACATGCGTTTCACCATGTAGTAAACGATTAAAGAATTGTATAAAATATAGTCAGTGTTAAAAACACCTAAATAAATTAAAAAGAGAAAAAAGATTTGCAAAAAAAAAGTATGCTATCCAATGAGACTACAATCCTAGTCCCCAACATTTTCTAAGCTAATGTCTTATCCACTCGACAGATTTACTTCATTGATTGAATCATACTCAAAATTTGGTACGATTTTAACGCCATATTGCTAAACAAATTAAAAAAAAAAAAAATGAATAAATTCATGAAATTAAATGCTAACATTAAGATCTGGCTATGGAGGGAAAAAAAAAGGTGGGAATTTTTAGTAAATTCTGATAGTCGAAAAATTTGATCTAGAACAAAAAACAATTTTTAGAAAAGCATTTTCTTAAATATAAGCGAGTCGTCTAGGGCGATTTCTCGCAATCTTTTCGGCGGGAGTAAATGGCAGTGTAGTTATAAATCTACTTGTTTTTTGCTTTTGAGTATGGTTTATCCGATCTTTATTATCCCTTTGCGACATTGAACTCGAAATGGCTTCTAATTTAGATAGTTGATTGCCCGAATTATTAAAAACTAGCAGGTACCTGGTGCGTGCGTTGCTCCGCCCCCTTCAGATTTTTAAACACAAAACGAAGCAGTGACGCTTACTTGTCAATTGCCATCAATTTAATCTTCATTATAATCTAAACTCATAAAATACACCTTCTATTTACCCGTCTTCTTGTCAATCTAACTTCATATAAGAATATTGCAAATAATAATATTTTTAAACTGATTGACCGACGCCTCCTATTTACCCGCCAACTATTAAATCTTGATGATAACACAGTTCTACAAATTGAGACCTTTCCAGAGAATCTTCACCCAATTCCTGCGCTCCTACTCATGCTGATTACGAGTTGGTATGTCAAAGCCATATCTTAGTTTCCGTTTCCAAGATATTCGCGAAAAACTAAATTTCCGACTTCTTGCCGTTTTAGAAATTTTGTAGGCCACTCTAAGCAATAATTGCTGATTTTATGAAGCTTATAGGATAGTACACATATCAATGCAACTGAGAAAAATCAAACACACCATATAAGTATTGCCAATGGTGTCGAAACTGGCCTTCAAAGTTAAATTTTACTTGATTTATAGCAATTTTATCAACCTAAACCATTTGCTACAAGCCATTCTATTTGTCGGACATTTAGTGGCTCCATATCATTATATAGTTCAACATATGCACTAATTATGGTAATTTTTTGGCAATTTCGTCAGGACCGCAGGCAAAGTTACAGCCTGTTATATGCGAAAATTAAGATTTAATTTTATGGGAGGAGAACTAGATTGCCACCCCAAATGTTTATAGGAGTTTTAAAAAGGCAACTTGATATAGCATTGGCTCAACAAAATATTTATTGAAATGTTAAATAACAACATTCATGGAATGCTACGTTAACATTTGCGATTAATTTTTGAAACAATAACTGTACTCTTCGATAGTCTTCTTCTTCTTTCTCTTTGGCGCTGCATGTAAATCACAACTGCTTAACGGTCTCCGCCAATGTCTGTTTCGTTTTGTGCTAGCTGGCACTAAAGCAGGATTGGCTATGTCTTTTCGCACCTGGTCTTCCCATCTCAGTTTTGGTCTCCCAAAGTCTTTCGCCTTCCGTTTGAACAATTTTTACTGAGCTTGTTCATCCATACTGGTAGCATGTCCTATCCAGCGCATTCGCTGCTGTTTTATGCGCCTATGTATGTTTTGTAGCTGCCTCATCCGCTGCTGTTAATGTCCATACTTCTGAGCTATATTGTAGGTCTGGGATGATAAGCGACTTTTATAATGCAATTTTGGTTTTCGAGAGACGGCTCTGCTCTTTAACTCCCTACTGAGCCCGTAGAAACATCAGTTTGCAAGAGTAATTCTTCTGATAGTAACGTAAGAATATCTCTCGAGGACATTCACTAACAGGATATCAGAAGCTTCCCTGTTGATGGTGTCATCGTTCTAGGTCCATATCCTCAAATCGTGGTCCCTTAATCGTTTGCGGACGTGAAGTTCTTTTGACGGTGGTGGGTACCAAGCCCGCCGCACCAATCCAATTCTTCTTCTTATTGTCCGTCACAACCGTTTGACGGTCTCGGCCTCTGCAATTAATGCTCTCCAGTCGCTTCTGTTCTGTGCAAGCTCTCGCGAAAAATCTAAGCTAAGACAGTTCGGTCTACATATATCCACTTCCAATATTTAACCGTCTACTATGCCGTCCATTAAGTCTTCATAATAATCTTTAGTCATTTGAAATTTCTTTGCAAATTTCGCGATTCCTTTACACCTCGTATTTATCCGTCTACATTGCCATCTTCATAATCTTCTTAATAATCTTAGGTCATAAAAAAATTGGCAAATTTCGCAATATTTTAGAGTGTTCAATCGACTCCTCTAATTTTCCAACGCCTGCGCTTTCTTAAATATTCAAATGAAAATTTGACAAATTTTGCGGTTTTTGGTCTACAGCTCTTATAGATGAGTCTCAATGCTTCAATCAATTTAATCTTCGGTCCTTTGAAAATTTTTGGAAATTTCGCGATTATTTGAACATTGGGTCAATACTTTCTATTAACGAACTCCTGCATTATCATCTAATCATCAAGCGCTTTAATAAATACTTTTAAAAGAATTTTGCAAATTTCGCGGTTTTTTGACCATTAGTTAAAGTAAGGGTTTAAAATGTACTTTCATTGATAAAACACAGAGTTAGCTTACATGTAAATCTAGGTCAGACACAGTTTATAATTGTCGGCATACATTTGGAAGATCATTAATGAACAATATAATAAGAAGCGGTCCTAGATGGCTTCCTTGTGGAGCTGCCGAAGTAACTTGCACAATTTTCGACGTTGAATTCCAAACAAAACAAAGATTGTGATTCATTAAAGAATAAACAATAATGTTTTGCCATCAGGACTGAATCATTCCTTAAATTAGTCCTGATAGGAACCAAGAAATATGTATAAAATTTCCATAGGTATAAAAAGAACTTACAATTATAATTGATATCACCAAATATGCTCAGTGAGAACACTCTGAAATGATAAAACAAAATAAAATTAATTTTCCAATAAAATAAATTCCGCAAATTGTTTTCCTCTTTTCCACCTCAAAATGTCGCCCATTAGTTGCACTTGTCAATACGAAAATCTCATCTAATTTAACAATAATTACTCAAATAAAAAATACTATCAATTATTAGACGCAAACCACTTTATTTAATTGTCTCCCCCTCTCTACCTCCCGTTGAGAGTGCAACACAAAAGTCCCACTACCATCAATCACTGCTACCAAAGGAACTCAAGTGAAGCCCAAGTCAACTCAACTCGATGCACAAAACCATGTAAATTGTTAAAGACCAGAGCAGGGAGTTTTGCGGTTTCACACAAAACTGACAAATGATGCCTCAAGAAGCTGTAGATGTATATACAACACATTTGTATTTATGTGTGGACGACTTAAAGCTCTCTCTCTGTCTGAGCTGCAGCAACGGTTTTTTGCTAATTGATTTTGAGCCGTTTGGCACGTTTTTGGTGCAGTTCATTAGCGGAGCCTGGGTTGGGCCTATACTGTCAGACAGACGGGCTTACAAACGTTACCACACTGGACGTGCTGGGGTTCTTAAGACACTCTCCCGTACACATACCTAGTACCTAGGGTTGGGCAATGGCCTACAATGTGCCATTAAAGTCAGCCGACTTGGCTAGAGGTTGGCCCCATTCAAAATATGCAAACTGCTTGACTAATGATCTCTTTCTTTCCTTCTTTCTTTCTAGATGAACGGCAGCACATACAGAAGAAAACCTTCACAAAATGGATCAATTCACATCTCATCAATACCCAGTGTACGCCAGTGAATGATTTGTTTTTGGATTTACGGGATGGACATCGTTTGCTGGCATTGCTCAGTACATTAACACAAACACAACTGGTGAGTGAAGTGGAGAAAGATAAAAAGTCATATGGTGGATAGTAAATCTTCTGGAACATGTTAGACGGTCGGCCTTAAATCACCTTAGTTCCACTGTTTGCCACTGTTTTATGCAATTTGGTAGAAGCCACAAAGGCGTTAGGTCTGCAGATTCTTATCTTAGACAATTAATCTTCTTGGACAAAGATTTTAGATAAGCTTTTATATGAAATATTTACATTGCTGTGTACTCTTTTCTGGCATATTTCCATTTTTAAAGTATTTAAGATCTATCAAAAGTAACAATGATTCAAGAGCTTTTGAGCACATTTTTGGCCCGTATTAGAGAATTTTTTGACTAATTTTTAAATTTTTGAGGAACCTATTAGGAAAAGTAAAATTTTTTTGTTCATAAAAACCATGCCACATACTCTGACTATCATTTAAAAAAACCGCATGCAATTTGCTGTACGCGTTGCGGAGATAGCCCCTTACACACACATTTATTTCTACAAAATGGTATAGATTCCAACCTTGTCAATTAAATTTTTCGAAAAAATAGGAGGTTTTGTTCTACTTGATCCACACACTTCTAAAAAGGTTGGACGAATTTAAAGTAGCAACGCAAAGCCTTCTCGATGTTAGATAAAAACAATTCAGAAAGTCAGTCAAGCCCGACTGTAATATACTCTATACCTGCGAAAGTGTATGCTCAGCTCTGCTGCAGCTTTTTAGCAGTGTTTTGCTCGTAACTTTTATATTTTTACCAAACGAGTGGCACATCAATAAACAAAGCTGAATACTAAATATAGAACGGGGAACAGCTCTTATAGGACTCACGCGTAGCTTATTGCTATACGTAGAGCAACAACAACTTCATATGTGTTCTCTCTTCTTTCTCTCTCTGAGAGAAGGTTATGTTGCACGCCAGCCGCCACTCAAAACATCTGGCTAAGAGATCGAAATTGTGATTGTCTCTCTCTCCTCTAACACACAGTGATCCATGACTTCGGCAAGCATTCGGTGTGAATTGCCTATGTTCGTCCCCAGATGCAAAGCCTGGGAAACTCTGAAGTAAAGCAACAATAACTTTAAATGTGCGTTTTCTCGTTCTCTCCGAGTGAAGGTATTGTTGATGACTGCTTGTGCTCATACACACACAAACAGAAATCGGTTTTCTCTTTCTATTTCTTGTGGTTGTTGTTACTTAAGATATATTCTCATCATTTGTATTGGTAGTAAAGCGCGCGCAAGCTAATTCTCGGTTCACAGTAATTTCCAGTAAACAATGAAGAATAAATAGAGGGAAGCTAACTTCGGTTCGACCGAAGTTTATATACCCTTGGAGCATGATACATATCTCCGCGCGGAGTTATGTCGTTTTGAAACGTCATATCCCCGCCGCTTCATAGACGACATATCGCCGCGGGAGGCGACATAATTTATCAGCTTAAATGTTGCCAAATTAAAACTGTATAAAATATTTTAACAAGCTAATACATTTTTTAACAATAATACAGTTTTAATTTGGCAACAATTTTGCTGATAAATTACAGAATTTTCAAAAAAACCGTCAAAAAATCATTTTTTTATTTATTCATGGATAAGAACAAGTAAAACGCTTTAAAAGCTTAAATAAATTAATTGGCAGCTATTTTGGTAAAAAAAACTTGAGTACATAAAGAAGAATGACAACAAAAAACCTTGTTCAGAAAAGTTGTTTGGTATCTCAAAAGCTTCACTTTTGCCAAAGAAAGTATGCGAAAATTTCTGATTTTTTTAATGTTACACTCGAAAAAGTAAAAAAAAATACGTTTTTGGATAAACGTTTTTGAAGAAATACTCCCGGAAAACACGAGTTTTTCAAAAACTTTTGGAAAACAAATTTATTCTGCGGACTGTCAGCTACAACTTTGCTGAAGATAGTTTGCAGCTATCACCAAAACTGAATGTCCAAAACTAATGACACCTTTTTTTGTTGTCACACCCAATTTCCAAAACTTTGAGGGTCCACAAAAAGAAAAGTGCTACCAATCTAGCCGAACGCTGATATGCCTTTTGATTTTATTTGATTCTTTCAGTAAAATAGTTGTATATTCGTTTTAAAATGCTTGTCCCTATTCAAGTGCATTGCAGTGTATCTCCGACGACATATCTATGCCCCGTACATCTTGCTGGCGGAGATATGTCTTTTTTACCTACATACATACCTCCGCCGTGTTACAAACGACATATCTCCGCGCGGAGTTATGTCCTTTTAAGACGTCATATCTCCGCCGCGTTTAAACGACATATCCCGCGGAGATGTTCAACGATCGCGCGGAGATATGTCGCTTCAAACGTCATAACCCGCTGATAAAAGTCGTTTTAAAACGACATATCTCCGCCAATTCAAACGACTTATCTCCGCCGGAGTTATGTCTTTTAAAGCGTAACAAGATAGACGTTTCTCGATACTCCGCCAGATGCGCAAAAATGTACTGGGCGATATGTCGTCGGAGATATGTCGCTATGCCATATTTTTAAGTTTTCATTTGATTTAATTTTATTGTTGCTATAATTTTAATTCATGCTACAAGGGTATCAAAACGTACACAGAGGGAAAAAACCGAGAACATTGGACTCAAAACGAGCACAATCGTTACCAAAAACAGTGCATGAAAGGGTTTTCTCATTTGTAGTACAATGTTTTCACTTCAAGAACAATTTTTGGAGAACGTTCCGTTTTCAAGAACATTTTAAACTCAACTTTGAAAAAACTTTGATTGAACTTGGACCAGGTGTGGGCGAATTCCTCACATTTGGGTGTGGAATAGGGAAGGGGGCTTACCTCTTTTGATTGGAAGTGAATGGGGGCAAGACTCCTGGATATATTCCACCCACTCCACCTGACTTGTTTCATTTAAGTTTTTCAGAAAAACACTGACAAATTTTGGAATCCGGTACCTTATGCACTTAACGAATGAAATGACGCGTCAGCACATTCAGAAGTTGTTCATTTTTGCAGATTCACATCTAGAGGGCTACTTATGCTTTGTTGAGCTGACAAGAGAGAGATCAAAAAGAGAGCCAACTCGCTCTCTCTCTCTCTCTCTTGTATATCTCTCTGTTGAAAACCGGTTTTGTTGTTGTTTAAAGCAAATATTATCCGATCGAGAACAATTTTCCTCATTTCAGAAACATTTGTTCTCAAGAATTTTGACACCATCTTGCTCTTATTTTAAGTTGAAGGCAACTTATTTTCTGAACAGGTTTTTTCCCTCTGTGTATCTATAAAAAATAATTTCGAATTGATTTTCCCTTTTTCCCTCGGTTTGTTTGTATTTTATTTTTTTATTTCCTAACTTTAAAATTTAAAGAATGCAAGCATATCCTTTACTTTACTTACTCAAGTGGCCTAAGTCGAAGCTTTATACACGCGAACACCAGGGAAAATAGCAGCCCACTTCCCATCCCACCGATTGTGGGGTTTTCACTTTGACTTTTCTTTTCTTGTTTCTTGATTAATTAGTTTTTAATGCATCAAATTATTCCCTTCTTATTTCTTTTCCACATTTTTCCTCTTTTTTCTTTTCAGAAACCCGAAAAGGGTCGCATGCGTGTCCATCATATCAACAATTTGAATAAAGTGCTTCAGGTGATCCAACAGCATGGCGTCAAGTTGGTCAACATATCCAGTGATGACATAGTGGGCGGCAATGCCAAGCTTACCCTGGGTCTTATCTGGCTAATAGCCTTGGAGTTCAATGGTCAGCATCTAGTCAAGAGCCATTCGAGCAATGGGGTTGAGAAATCCCTACTGGCCTGGGCCCGACAATACACCGAACCGCATGGCCTGGCTCTCAGTGATTTCTCCAGTTCATGGGCAGATGGACGAGCATTTCTCATGATACTCGCTGCACACCTAGAGGAATTGGATTTGGAGGCAGCTTTGCAGCAACATGCTCTGCAGCGTTTGCATTTATCCTTTGATTTGGCTCACACTAATTTCAAGATAGAAAAGCTATTGGATGCAGAAGATGTGCACACACATAAGCCGGATAATAAGTCCATACAGATGTATGTGATGTGTTTATACCATGCCATGGAGTCCATGCGGGCACAGGAGAGAGCAACGGCTCCCTGTACAAGTATTACAGACCTGGATGAAGTGCCCTTAGACAGCGGTGACGGTGCTAGTCTAGAGCTGTATACCTCGGACAGTGCAGGTAGTATGGAACATTCCGCCTTGCGTCCCCTGAGCACAGCCACCAATGCCAGTGTAGAGATCAGTGGTTATCAGACGGCCTTAGAAGGGGTGCTGACTTTATTACTGGAGGATGAGCAGCTACTGTCTCAGGATGTACCCGATCCGCAGGACTTTCACAAAGCCAAACTGCAGTTCCATGAGAATGAAAGTTTTATGCTCAAACTTACCGAGCACCAGGAGTATGTGGGTGAAGCCCTGGAGGAGGGCAGCAATTTGATTAATGAATCGCAAAAAGCCGGGGCAGGTCTGAGTGCTGACGACCAGAATGAGGTGAGGCAACAAATGGTGCTACTGAACGAACGCTGGGAAACTCTAAGATTGCGAGCCCTTGATGTGCAGGCTAAGATACTAATGCGTTTGGCTGAGTTCCAGAAGCAAAAGCTCGAACACTTGAGACAGTTTCTTACCAATGTGGAGGATCGTATTTCCCATATGAGTGACATTGGACCCACTCTGGCGGAGGCGGAACAACAATTGATAGAAGCGCGGCGCCTCAAGGCGGACTTGAGTGAACAACAGGAACTGGTGGATAGCCTAAGCAGCATGGTGGTGATAGTCAATGATACATCGGGGAATTTTAATGATCTGGAAGATCGTTTGAGTGCGCTGGGTGAGCGTTGGTCGCATGTGGTCAAGTGGAGTGACTTAAGGACGGAGAAATTGCAACAGTATAAATGTATATCCCGTTGGCTAGACGCCAGAGAGCAGGATTTAAAGCGTATGGAGAGCAGAGATGTTACCGATGTGGGTGGCATTACTCAACGCATAAATGATTTAAACTATTGTGCCAAGGATTTGCTGGAATTGCAGAGATACCTCATAGATCTAAGGCAAATGGTGGCGGCTACTCTACAAGATGGCGACGACAAGGGTGAACGCGTTTTGATACAGCTAGAAAGCTATGAGGATCGTTTGGATGCACTCAAACAAATAGTCGAAGTGCAGACTTGTCGCATTGAAACCAAAGGTTTTAATTTTGGACGTGAACGTGCCAGCTATGATGACAGTCGGGTGGTGAAACCTGAAAATTGGCTAGACTATCAGCTGATCATACGGTTTGGCGACGAGGCGGAAGAAGAAGAACCAGTGCATGCTTTGGCTAGTAAAAAGCGTAAGCTACGAAATGCAGATAATTTTTATGCCCTGGAAACGCAAATAATGGATCATTTTGCCCATGTCCAGGAGGTGGAACATAAACTACAACAACTGCAACGCCAAAGTCTGCGTCAGCAGTGTGAAGTCCTGAAGGAACTTCAAACGGAGTGCACGCGACGCAGTGGCACCATTTCGGAGCTGAAGAAACTGTATGAGGTATGCGAACTGGAGGATCCCCAACGTAATCTAATACTGGAAGCCACTCATATCCAGCAATTGGAACAGCGATATGCCAGTCTGGGTCAAAGATTAATTAGCCAACAGAAGGAGAGCAATAGCCAAATGGCCAAAGAGCGTTACTACAACAGTCTGACGGGTTTCAAATTAGTCTTGGCCGACTCCAGGGATTGGTATAAACAACATGCTGGCACAGCCAGTTGTGCAGAGCTGGAACAACGTCTCAGTCACATGGAATCTCTGTCCGCGGAGATAGCAGAAGCTCGTACAGCCACCGAAGAGTTGGACAGTGATCTGTTAGAATGGAAACAGGATTTTGGTTTATTCTTTGATAGTTGGCATGACATGAAACAGGCTCTGCAGGCTTTAATCCTACAACGTGGAGGTGAGCAATTCAGCCCTCAAGTGTTGGAACTAGAGAAATTTGTAGAAAAGGTGGCTCAACAAAAGGTACGTGTCTCCAGCTTGAATACCATGCAACAACAACAGCAGCTACTCAACCAATTGGTAGACGATTTGGAAACCCTTAAGCCCACCTATCAACGTCTTCCCGCTCACCTCTTAAGCGAAGAGCTACAAGCCATTTGGCAGCGTCTACCCGAACAGCTGAGCGAACGTGTTATCAAGCAAACCACCGCCATTGAGAACCTTAATCATTTCACCGCGGAGTACAACTCCATTATCTCTATGCTGCGAAGTATTGCGGATAAGAAATCCTCTAGCGGTAGCACCCAAGATTTGCGTAAACTGGAAATCGATGTCATTAGTGCACGAAATTTTAGTGAAATCCTTATCAAAGAAGCCGAAGCCCCTCAAAAGGAATCGCTGCAGGGTCAGATACGTTTGCTTAACTCATTGTACGAACAGGTGGAGCAACATCATCACGCACAGCGTGAGCAACAGAGCGCCCTTCAGTCCCAAATTGAGCTTGTACAACAACGCTTAAAGCTTACCGAAAATTGGCTGAGCGACTTGGAGCAAAATACTCCCAAATCGGGCATCAAGGATATACCTAATTCCAATGAACTCTTTCAGAGTAAATCCAAATTTCAAACCCTCAAGGAAACCTGTGAGAGGGAAACCACTCAATTTCGTGAGCTCAATGAGCTGGGCAGTGAGCTGCTACTGCAAATGGATGAATTGCAGAATAAAGCACCAGATTCGAAATATGGCTCATTGGCCAAACAGTTTACCCGCCTCAATGCACGCTGGACCGAGGTAACCGAAAGAGTCTACGCCAAGACTGCTCTTTTAGAGCACATTTCCACTCAGTTGGGTGAGTTCAAGAAGTTTATGGTCAGCGAAACGGGTTATCTGGATCGTTTGGAGAATAAAATACGAAATACTCCCGAGAATGCTGCAGATGCGGAGGAAATTATGGAGGAACTAGATGTGAGTAACTCAAAAATTAGTTGGGACCCAAGGTATACTAAACAAGGTAGGCTCACTCACGCTCTCTCACAACTCCTTATATTTGTGTCAAAGAGAGCGAGAGCGAGAGAGTAATACATTTCAATACAAAGCCTACTAAGCTACTAAGTAAAACCCAAAAAATTCGTCAGCGGAGATGCTTCGCTTACAACAGTTGCTTACTGACTGAAATTTAACAAGTTGTCAAGAGAGCGAGAGAGTGAGTAGGCCTACCTTGTTTAGTTTACCTTGGTTGGGACCCAACAACCTCATGTAACAAATTTCCTTACAGGATCTCGAGAACGTTTTGCGCTCGCATTCGGACGAATGGCTGGACAAAATTCAGGAAATTGGCCATGAGCTAATTGACAATGAATTCATGGCTGATACCATGCGTCAGGATATCGATGGCATGGTAATGCGCTGGACTCAGTTGCAGCAACAGGCCAAAAAGCGTACCGAACTGCTGGAGGAGAAAGTTAGCGAAGCGGAACAATCTGAAAAGTGTATAGTACAGTTTGAGGCGTGGCTAACACGTGTCGATGAGATACTCAGCGAGCATCTGGAAAATGATGTGACCATTGAGGATCTACCAGATGATTTTCAGGTAAGTTGAAAGAAGTTGGTTAACGAAGTAATGCAAAGAGATGATTGAGATACCACAGGATTTCGTCAATGTGAGCGAGGCCAATAAGTGAGAGTTTATTAGTATGCGAAAATAGAGCTCCGTGAATTTGCTTCGAACTCTGGCGAGCGAATGACGGTCTTCTGCTCTCTTGGTCTCAGCTTAGGCATGCGTTCGGGTTGTGTACGTGTGAATAGCGAAATATTTTTGCCCCCTGGCATATGCAATTAATTGCATAGTTGTGGACCGAGGGTTTCCCGTCTCAGTCGGGAATACACTAAAGAATAATAAAAAGCCACTGAAGGTCTTCAGGGTTTGATGATTCCCATAGGAACAATGATTATATGATATTTAAATCGATTGATATATATCGAGTACACTAAATATCGATTTAGTTTTAAATAAATTTTTCTTAAAGCCTTCTAAAATCACTAAACATATTTTTGTAAGAGCATCTGTACAACAGCAATGTGAAAACCTCGATAGTTACCATCATCGATAGTAGCTATGTATCGATAGGCCTACCGATAAAAATATATTTCGCTATTCGAACATACACGAGCCATGTTGAAAATAATAACAAAGAAAACAAGATTATTTTTCTTTTATACACAAAACACACCAATTATTGTAAAAATCTGACAGAAAATATGCGGCTGATTAGCGTTTTAGGAGGCGATTAAGTACTTAAGAGCCTACAAAAATTAATTTTTATGTGTCATTTATCTGAGTGATAGATTGTTCTGAAAAGAGGCCTTTTAGGAGGCGTTTACATTAAGCCAGACCGTTTTCTTCAAGGGCCTAGAAAAATAACTTTTAGGTGAAGCTAATTCCTTTATGGAGGTTTTTTCCTAACAATTGTTATAATTGATCAGGGTAAAAAAAACAGAAAGCACTAATATTAATAATCGCTGTGTGAGACACGTGAAAATAAGCAGAATTTTTCTCCAAAGACCCACTTTTCAACCGATAGTTCGTATGGCAGCTATAAGATAAAGTCATCCGATCCGGTCGGTTCCGACATATTAGCAGTGTGCAGTAAAAAGAAGACTCTGTGCAAAGTTTCAGCTCGATCGCTTTAAAACTGAGAGAAAACAGCAAAACCAACGACTCGCTCGTCACCCCTGATCAAGAATATATCTAGTGATAGGGTCGGAAATGAATATTTCTATGCGTTCAAACTTCTGGAAAATTAAAGGGTATAAAGACTTAAATGAAACAAGTCGGGTGGAATTCTCTCTGATCCTATGAAAATAGATTTAATGTAAATAAAAGTTGCCGTCCTACCTCCTCCTTTTACTGTAACATTGACAACAATGTACTACAAATGAGAAAAACCATTCATGCACTGTTTCTGGTAAAGTTTTTTACGTGCCCTTATTTTAAAACCCATGATTTGAGAAGCGGCGGCGTTGAGGCAAGTACATACCCAAGGAATAGTTAACAAATTAAATATTATCATGGATAACACTAGGTAACAAAATTCAACTTTTTCAACTTATACGAGTGTGTCCCTTAAATCTTTAGAAGTTTTCCTATAATCGATCCCTTTTCAAATTAAATCTGATTGACTTTATATGTGAAGAGGAACAAATATGCCGGCTAGGTAATGAAAGTTGGGCGATTTGAAACTGCTTTCCCAAAGCCAAGTAGATTTAATGCGTACAGTTTTCCTTCCATATGATCTAGTAAACCAACTTCTCCAACAAAATAGTCAAATTTTAGTTCGAAGTGCAATCATTTTTACGAAAATCTCTAGAGATTTCCAGGACACCCCTGATAGTGTGCCGAACACAAATCTTTCTTTTGGAAATGGCCCATTTCGTCTGAAGTTCAGGGTTTTTCACCTTAAATTTCATCTAAAACCATTCTAGGCCCATTTTAGGCACACTTTGCATAAAATTACCTATTAAAAAAATTAAAATAAATGATCCGATACGTTTAAAAACATAATAAAAAAACAAAATAAAAAAAAAATAATATTAAATTTCGGACAGATCAAACAATTATTTGTTTTTTTTTTATTACACTTTTTTTTTTTTTTTTTTTTTTTAAACCCCTTAAGGCTAAATTTTAAAATTTTTTTTTATAAGTGAAATAACTTATAATTGTTGGGCCAAAGGATTATTCGACGTTTTATATTGCATGTTTGGAGTTTGTTGTTGTTTTGTAATTAGTTGTAAAGGATTTTAACTCTAATTTTATGTGTATTGTTGTTTAGTAATTTTAGGTTTAATGGGATTAACGGGTTAATTGGTTTTGATGATTGTCTATCCGTCATTTGTAGTTGTAGTTGTGTGTTGGCTGTTTGACATTTGTGTGGGCTAAATCCTTCGATCAACCAGGTCCCCTGGGTGTATCCTTTTGAACCTCGTCTTGCCCTGATCCCTGGATCCTGCGCGTTCTGGTAAACGCCTGGCGAGATTTTTGGGTGTGTGGCGACCTTATCCAGATACCGCTGCTTGGTTGTTTATTGTGTCGCCAACCATCAGGACGCCACACTCTCTCTCGATGTCTCGAGTACGGATGAACCACTCCGCTCCAGTGATCCTCCTCAGGATTTTAGCGTGGAAAGACCGTGAATTTTGTTCAGGTGGGTCTTCGCGACGATGCCGTATACCCTGGACTCCGTACCTCCAAATCAGTGCAGGGATCACTTTGTAAATGAGGACTTTATTCCTCAGCGAGGCTTCATCATCATCAGCTATTGGTGGCTGATTTGAAGTAACTAGACATGAAAAAGCGTCACAAACATGGCCGTTCGGATTCGGCCCACTACCTCCCGCAGTCCCGCATACTAACCGCTGGGCCAACAAGACCACTCAACTTGCAGTGCTCGTATTAAAGTAGAGATCGGACTTTTCTTGATTTCGATTTGGATTTGCGAGAAGGCCAATTGATTCAATTTCATACCTAGATTTTTGGTAACTTGAGCTTTAAAGTTGCTTAAAGGCATTTTTATAAACTTTTTTGTGGCATTTTGTGAAGGATCAAGACTATTGTTTTGACTCTCTTTAATATAATAATATATCGTGTAGTACTATTTCTTAGCTTTAATATAAATTGTCCCTAACAATTGTACGATTTTCTTAAGCAAAGATATACCATTTTGATAACATGTGCTAGATGTAGATGTACTTTGTACTTTTATTAAGTATTTCTGTAATAACTTTACTATTTTTTAACTAAAACTCTTTCATTATGTCCCTGCTTAGCGTTTGGCCCGCGAATTTGTATCCAATGAGCAAAATTTTAAAGAAATCACCGAACTAATTGCCGAACACACAAGAAATGGTAAAATTGGTGCCGCCAATCGTCTGCAGGAGCAGCTCAATCTAATGGAGTTGCGCTTTAAGGCGTGTCAGGCCAAGCTTAACAAGTGTACAGCACCCCAACCTGCCTATGAATCGCGCTTAAATCGAGCTTATGGAGATTTACGTAATGTGGAACGCTCTACATTGGTACTCGATGTGGCCTCGGCAGGACCTAATACTGTACAGGCACAGTATCAGAAGTGTTTGGTAAGTATTACACAAAAAATAATAGCGTTTCGTAGAATCTTCTAAAATTGCATAAAATTCCCGATTCTTGATTTTGCTAAAGTTAGATCCGTACATTTGTTCTTTGTTGTCTTTAACTTAATCCTTATGTTTCGCAGCAAATCTATCGTACCCTCTCCGAGATCAAGGCTGAGATTGAGAGTACCATCAAAACCGGTCGCAAGGTTTGCGAGGACAAGTACACCAAGTCACCAAAACAGCTGAGTCAGCGTATTGATGCTTTGAAACATCTGTACAATGCCTTGGGTGAAAATGTTACCCAATCAAAGGCCTTTCTAGAGGGTCTGCTAAACTTGGCTAGGCAACTGGAGGAGTGCTTTGATAACGCAGACAATCTGATACGCCGTTTCGAGTCGCCTCAGGAAGTGCACGACAGGAATGGCATTCTACTTGAATTCGAAGATGTATTGCGAAATTGCGAAGAGCATTATAATGAGTATAACAAGTCCTGCGATCATAGTTCCATGCTGGATACACGTCAGCGCATTGATGGCCTAAAAGCCACTTACCATAAACTGACCAGTGCGGACATAATCAAACGTCTGACTGAGATGAAGGCAACGCTACAGAATTTGGATAACATTTCCTTGGAAACTTTGAAGTTTGTAACCTAAGAACTGCCCAGATGATATAAATTTCCAATAAAATTTCAACTTTTGCAGAGCAATGGAGCATGACTTAAAGGAGATAAATGTGCCCTCGAATCCAGAAATTGAAAAATTGCAGCAGCAGGTTATTGCAATTGTGGTGGTGCGTATTACACAAACACGTCCTTCTTCCTTCTTGTTATGTACTTTAAATGTGTGCTTATTGGTTTACTGTCTGTCTGGATAATTTATTTTTGCTGGCATTTTTTTTTTATTTTTCTCTTGTCCTTTCTCTACTTACATATTTGCATACCTCACATTTCACTTCGTTTTCTTTCTCATTTTCTTCACCCATCACCTTGTGGCTTAACACCTTTGGGTTCCTTCATTTGGCTTGTACTCATAGCACTTACTGAACTAAAGAGAAATGAAAGGAAAGAAAATTGAATTGAATTTCATTTTCATTACTTGTATTGTATTGCTTTTATAAATATTTGTACATTTTGTTCACGCTTTAACTTGCTCAATTTAAGTGTTGAAAAAGTTGTAAAGAATTGAAATATTGAATCAACGCCTTAGCTTCTTAATGATTAAAAACGTCTTAATTTGCAGAGGACACCTAAATCTAGCAGAAGGGCGCTGCTGTAAACAATTTTGAGTTTCAAAAATTTTGTGGCGTCGAAAATCGACAAGCTCAAAACATTAGGCCCCACGGCAGAACATTTAGCTCGACATTTTGAGTTCTGAATTATTCAAATTAATTTCTAAGAGAAATGTTCGAAAAGTTTTAAATAAAAATAGAGGGAAGAAAAAGCAGAAACAAGGATGGCCACAGTTAACATTTTAAAGGCTCGCAGTTTAATATTCAATAGCATTCAATATTCTTAAGTCATTAAACATGTAATAGTTGTGCAGTCAAGTGCTGCCACAGCTTTGCTCCAAAGCAAAATATCCAACATTTATACTGAAAATGTTGCTTGTTATCCTTAAAAGGATATAAGAAAATAAAACACAAAAAAAAATTTCGAATTTTTAGAGATTAAATCCAAAATTCATTTCCTTTATTTCCCATATATTTCAAACTTTCATTTTGATGACGAGCGCGCATCCACTAAATGAAGTCCAATCGCTGCCAAACTTTTTATTATATCTATTGGAAACAAAACGAAACTCTTTCCCCCCGGTAATTTGAAATCTACTTTTAAAGGCCAGTCTAGTGTACACCGTACCCAGATCAAGTTTGTTTCAGGTTTGCAAAATTTCCGCTCCTGCTCAGACCAATCAAAATCAGATATTACAAAATTATGAGATGCATCAAGCCACACGAATATATTTTTAGACGAAGAAGATAACTCAATATAACCTTATGAAATCAAATCTATAGGAACAACAGAGCTTGGTACCGTGTATTTTTTATATCTATCTATTCTGAAAAGTGCAATAAGATCCGAGCAAAAACACCAAAGCTATGCACGAAACAATTTTGCTTGTGAGAGGGAAGGGGAGCGCTGTGCCTATTTTAGAGTCAGTGTGAGCGTGCGCATGCGTGTGTGTTTTTTTTTGGTAGGCGATAGAAGCATCGAAAGCCGTCTGAATCGCAGGGTTGCGACTGAAGTGTGGGACCCAACCCACTAAACACCGTCTTCTTCTCCCCGATTCCCTGGCACTGCCGTGAGGTATTACTCGGGGGAATTGCCCAACGGGCTATCTAGGTTTCTCTCCTATGTGAAGAGTTGCGCTGTCTTTCTGCGCTACGCAGGCTTTGAAACACTACTGTGGCCATATTGCAGACTGCTGACCAATTTTCCGTAGATTCTAGCATGATACTCACCAGGTTGCTAACGGTTGGTGTCCTCCCCACTCGTTCTTCAGCCAACTTCGGACAGACAAAAAATACATGCTCTGCGTCTTGGGTGACCGACTGCCCTGTACAGTGTGGGCAGTACGCGTCGTCTTCGTGTTTGAACCTATGTAGGTAGGATTTCAAACATCCGTGGCCCGTAAGAAGTTGCGTCAAGTAGTAGGTCACCTGTCCGTGTCTTCTGTCCAGCCATAATCCAATGTTTGGAATTAGCTTGAACGTCCATCGTCCTTTGGTCGACCTCTGCCACCGCTCTTGCCATTTCATCCGTGTGGTCTCGCGAATTTCCGCTCTTCGCATTCCAGGGCTAATGCTTTCTGAACCTACAGAGGTTAGTTCAGCAGCTTCCTGTGCCTTCAGATCTAGCGGGATCAGTCCAGCCACCACCAGTGCAGCATCGCTGGAAATGGTGCGGAATCCGCTGCACACCCTCAGCGCACAGACCCGTTGGACTGCATTGGCTGATAGGTTGGGTACGCAGATAGGTTGGGTATCTCGACGCTGGTGCCCAGACCGGTGCTGCGTAGAGGAGGGTGGAGCTGACTACCCCAACAAGCAGTTTACGCCGGGACTGCCCTGGTCCTCCAGTATTGGCCATGAGTCTGGACAGTGCTGATGCCGTGCCGCTGGCTTTCTTGCTGGCGTACGCAAAATGATCCCTGAAATTCAGCCTATGATCAATCATCACTCCCAGGTACTTGAGGTAGGGGCGGGAAATAATTGAAGTATCGCCGTTTCAACTATCTTGCGGCTACTGATCAGCACTGCCTCCGTCTTTTTAGTCGCTAGCGTCAGGCCTTTGTCCTCTAGCCAATTGCTGACCTCCTGGATCGCTCTGTTACTGATCTGTTCCACATCGCTGAGGTGTTTTGCAACTACCACCACAGCAATATCATCAGCGAAACCAATGACTGTTGCGCCAACGGGCAATTCGAGCCGGAGTATGCCATTGTACATGACGTTTCACAACATTGGGCCAAGCACAGATCCTTGTGGGACCCCTCTGGTGACCTTGCCACGCCATTGTCCGTCTCATACATGAGCACCCTATCGCTCAGATAGCTTTCAATCATTGTGGTTAGGTACGGCGGCGCATCTAATGTTCTGAGGGCTTCAAGTATATGGTCCCATCCAGCTAAGTTAAAGGCATTCCTTATATCCAGTGTGGTCACCAGGCAGTATTCCTTCGCCTGTGTGCGTGTGTGTGGGTGTGCTTTTTTGTATTTGAGTGTGTTTGTATGTGTGTCTAAATTGTACAGTATATTTCGGAGTAGGCCACTCGACTGCAACGCTCTCACTTGTTATTGGGTACAGGGCAAACAAGAGCGTAAGTTAAAGTCGGCTCTAACCGACTTCGATATACCCGTTACTCATGTAAAGAAATGTTTAATAGCGTTCCTAAGAGGGAAATCCGAAAAGTATGCAACATTATTTTAACTCGGCTGCTTATTATCCGATCTTGATGAACATTTTTGTGTTTCAAAAACTTGAACTGCGTGCACAGAATAGGAGTCTACATTTCAAATTATGTTGCTCTAGCTCTTCTAGTCTCTGAGATATAGGTTGGACCTCAAAAAGGCCAAAATGAAAAAAAAAACAGGTCTCAGCATTCCTAAAGCTAATATTTGGTTTATAATTAATAATTGTGAAAATCAAAAAATTCTATTTTTATTCTAAATGAATTTGAAAAAAAAAAAATACTCATACGACTCGTTCATTGAAAACAAATTTTTACAACAAAATTATTTGTCATTTCGAATCGACATCTTTTTAAATAACACATAGCGTAGTCTTTCATGTTTATACAAACATTAAAGAAAATTTTTTTTAATCTTAACTTGTCTCACTTCAGCAATTATTGATATCATACGCAATAATCATACAAATCGGATAGTCATCATCATATCTTATAGCTGCCATAGAAACTATCGGTCGAAAAGTGGGCTTTATTTAGAAAAATTGTTTGTTCTAATGCTGGCGTTCTTAAACTCTGATGTATTAAAACATTTGCAAGAGTATCAAAACTTCGGCAAAGACGAAGTTAGCTTGGCCTTCTCGTTTTTCATTCGAATAGTTTTCAACGCCGCCTATTTATAAATGAGAAAAATATTTTATAATATGCAACACTGCGTATGAGTTATATAAAACAACTTTAGAGACTATTTGCGTCCGTAAAACTTATTTTACTTTTGTTTTGTAAGGCTTATTATACATCAAAAAGTATTGGATAAGGGGCCCTAAAAATTTCATACTCGGGGGTCCAACCTAATGTTCATACAGTCAGACTGACAGACGGTCCGAAGGACAAAGCTATATGGACTCGGCTGTTGATGCTGATCAAGTATATATATACTTTATAGGGTCGTAAATGATTCCTTCTGCCTGTTACATACATTTGCACGACTGTTTACTCTACGAGTAACGGGTATAAAAATGTAATAGAAATGTTTCTGGAACAATAGATTCAAACCCTTTTCAACTGTTTTATGCTTCGGTTCAGCTTAGGTTCAGATTTTCCAACTCCGGAAGAAGTCTCCGACTCCAACTCCACGCTTTAAATTATTTTTATAAATGTTTACTTTTTGGATTTAGCTACTTTCTTTTGAAAACAAGTTCTAAGAACGAATCAGAATCAGAATAAAAATTAATTCTTTATGTTAAATAAATATAAATGATATAGATAGTATTAAAAATGTTCAATTTGCGGAAAACTACCACCAAGGTCGGAAAATGTCGATGAGTATCCTTTCAACAGGATGGGTAATGTCGGCTAGTATAAATATTCATCATTCAATAGTTCTTAATAACAATTATACAAATTAAAATAAAATGTTATTTAATTATAAGATTAACACTCCTTCCTTGCTTACGGTGCTTCTTAGCCTAACTTCTAACTGACTTTATACCAAACCATTATGTTTATAATTCTAATTCCATTTACCATACAAAATAATCTTTCCACCAAAGCTAATGAACCACCAATATAACCAGTTTAAAAAAAATATATTTATTTATAAATACCAAAAAATAAAACCATCAAATTACCATCACCCCAAAAACCACATACCAGAAATCACCGTATCACTAGAGTTCTACGGGGTCTAACTTGGTGTCATTTTCACGCTTTTCAATTAGTTTTTTTATCCCCCCAATTGTTATTATTGTGGCGTTCTTTGGGTTGTGGCTGCGTCAAACTGTGTCAAACCTTACAATCCTCGCTCGCTCGCTCACCAACGCTCAATTAAAGCTAATGTACAGCAAACTGCTTAATGTTTTGGGAGACTTTCGTCTTAGTGTACAAATTTAATCATTTAACCACTTGCTTAGGATGTGTTGAAAACACGTTTCAATGAAGCCACAACACTGGCCACGGCTGCACCGAATGATATGGATACGGAAATAGTGGTGGTCAGTGGAACGGTGCGACAACGTCGTGCACGCACTCCACAGGCGGGCGAAACTAGTGGCACGGAGTCTTCAGAAGCAGTTCTACCCGATGTTCTGCCACCACAAACTTTTCGCTTAGCCGAATCCAGCACCTTGTTCTCCCAAATATCGCTCGATCCGGACAAAATCTCCAAAACACCGCCACCTAAGCCCCATAAAAATAAACGCAAAGCCGAAGCTTCACCCGCTCAGGTGGTGGAAATTAAGGTTAAGAATATACAAAACGACAAAATGTCTGTGCAAAACATTGCTTTGGAACCCTTGCAGGGTGAGATAGTGGACACGGTGAACATTTTGGAGAGCGTGGAACCTTTTGTGCCCGAATATGTGGAAACTGTGCAGATAGTGGATCTGTCGGAAGATTCAGATTCTTCAGCGCGTGTTGAACCCGCCCGCAAAAGTAAGCACGACGTCGACGACGACGAGGAGGAGGATGAGGGGGACGAGAACGAGGACAACTTACTGCGTCCTGGTGCGGGCAATACCAGCACACCATTTCTGCGTGTGGAGAAGCAACGCATCTCCTTCGACGAGAAACGCAAACGCATAGCCAATGAACGCGATATCTTACGTGATTCCGAAGAAGAAGGCTCTCCAACCACCACAGCACCTCAAGTATCCAAGCCCAAACGTTGGCGTCAACTGAAACCAACTTTAGATGCAGCCACACCACTCACAGAGCCCGAATCTCCCGGCCGTAATAGTTTCTATAGTCCAGACAATGAAACGGGTTTTGACGTAGAGCCACTGGTTTTCTCCGATGATGAGGAGATACCGCGTTTTTCACTGGAAATGACACCAACTTTTGATTCCGATAGTGATACGGTAATTTCAGTAAAGCAACGGGAAGGAGTTCTTCCAATTGAAAGAAACAATCAAAAAATAATGTGTATCCCTTAACTTGTCTTACAGAGCCGCATAGAAACCCCGTCGGCCAAGAAATCCAACTCGTTTTTGAGCAAAGTCCTAAACTCAATGCCCTCGCCGGCGGATGATTCGAATGTGACCCTTAAGAGTCCGCTAGATGAACAACCCGAGGACTTGGAGGCACGTGTGAAGGATTTTGATAAGCTGGCCAAGCAAATGATCTACAAACTAGATTTGACCAAAGTCAAAATCGAACAGTGCCACGAAAGCGAGGCGTAAGTTAGACCACCTTAACAGAGACATCAACTCGTTTGCTATCTACACTTCATTTCCCAGGGACGATCTGCGTCTGCTTATAGCACCCGAGGCGGCCACTCTAATATCACAGGGTGACTCTTTGGTCCTCGAAACTCATGGCAAACAGGGTAGCATCTCACGTCTAGTGATGCGCACTCAAATCATTTTGCGCGAAAAGTTTCGCGAAGTTCAACAGGCCAAGTAAATGCTAGCGATTTAAAACCAAGTTTGAATTTATTCATAGACGTTTGCTTTACTCTCCAGATCCAAAACCACCGGCAGCGGTACACCACGTCCCCCCCTGGATAGTGTCAACATTGAAGAACTTGTCACCAAGGGTCTACGTCGCATCAATGTACTCATCGAAAAACCTGTCGATCTCAAGTCCAGCACTGAACTCGAAAAACGCATGGATGATATCAATGTAAGTGTTAGTCCCTGGCATTCTTCCAGAAAATCTAGATTAAATTGCCTTTAGCCCAGCACAGTTAAATAATTTTGATTCATTTATTTTGCTAATTTTTTTCCTTTGATTTATTTATTTTTTGCTTCAACAAGTTAATTGCCCTCTTGAAAATTTCTGAGTTAAATGGGTCCAAAAATAAAAATACTGACACAGTTACAGAGCGACGAATGCGTCGTCAAACAACATCTGTGTGTGTGTTTGCTTGTTGTTAGTAGGAGGGGGCCGGGCCAACATGTGTACGAGTATACTAGATTGATTCTTCTTAGTGGGTCAGAAGAGTGTTTTGTAAATATCACATTTGCTTAGGGGGGAATATAAAGAGTATTTAAGAGTGTTTTCTAGAGGAATGCTGACTCTGATGGGAACATCTAGTTTATAATATTCACATGTCATGTTTTAGAAATTTTGTAATAAATCCAATGAATTCGTCAGAACGGTTTAAATGTGTAGCGTTTATTGATATTTCTATAAAGGGAAATACTGGGATAAGACTAGTGAAGGGAAACTAAATCTAGCTTACAAAAATTTCTAAATTCACAAGTACAATTTCTTTAGTCTTCAAAAGAACACAGACCAGCGCACAGTGGACGGTTATGTATGGAGAAGGTGGCAAAAAATACTTCCAGTAGAGATATCGAGATAATGTAATCTACTTTTAAATCTGTAGGACCGACTGACTGACCTATAATCAACCCAGTTAGTTATGCAGGCGCGCACTAAAAAAGAAAATTTGCAAAATTTTACCACGAAGTGGGTAAAAACGCCAAGGAAAAGGTTGTATGGGCCACATAAATGACTGTGGACTTTCAGGACAAAGCTGTTTTTTTTTTTTGCGCGAGAGAGAGTGAGCATGAGAGAACTTTAACCCTCTACTGCATGAGCATAGAAATAATAAAGAAAAATATTTGTTCCTATTTTTAGGTAAAATAATATATATTTGGACATATTTTTTTTTGGGGGGGCATAGTTTGGGGGAAAAAAAATAAGCCATATCTGGCTTGCTATACATTTCAGCGCATTTCGTGTTTGCCATATATGGCTTTCTATAAAATTTTGTTTATTATGGGGGAATTGGGTAAAAAATTTCCTTTTGTCATTATAGCAAAAAAACATTGAAAAAAAAGTGTATGAGCGGAAAGAACAATTGTTTTGGCAGAGTTGCCTTTGCTTTTTCCAGGTGGGAAAATGCCCAATATTGTCCACCCGAACAGAATTCAAGGGAATTTCCTGGTGCTTTATTCTTTTGCTGGTAGAAGGAGTACCTTCCCTGCTTGTAGTCGGGGATGAAGTTGGAGTCATCGCAGGACGTCCGCGCTTCTTAACTTTTCCTGCCTTGCACAGGTACTCAGCTATTAAAAGCTTGAAGTCGAAGAGTGGCATATATTGATCTGACTTACGACGCCATAGAATCCATGAATTAACCACGCACATATCAATCATGTGAAAAAATATTTTTTTATACCATTTTCTGGAACGCAATTGAATTCTATAAAGTCCCAGTAAAGAATCCAGTAAGTCAACGCCACCCATATGGTAATTGTACACATCAACTGCCTTAGGAGAGTCGATTTCTACATACTTTTTGTCTTTCTTACTGAATCGGTTTTTTGTTGAAACAGGATTGCTTCCCACGTAAGTAGAAAGAATGTTGACTACTTTATTGTCAAACCAAGAGACGAGGCCAAGCTGAACTCCATCGATATTAGCAACTTTTTCGACCATGCTTCCACGTCCTTGCTTTTTCAATTCTTTTTCAGTTGGCATCTTTGAATTAGATACTCGATTAATCCTTACCGTACCCAATGCCAATATACCATTTTTCATAAGGTAGACTTCAAGTTTGGGACTATTGAACCAATTGTCGGAAAATAATTTGTAGTTTTTTCTTGATACAACATTTCCGCTTTTTCCCAAATTGGGGGCTCCTTCCGGATATGTATCACTTTGGGCTCCCGCAAAAATATCAAAATCGTAGCTAAAACCTGATACTCCACTCAAAACAAAATTTTTGAAGCCCCATTTGTGAGGCTTTGCCGGATTGTATTGTTTTAAGTGGTGACGGCACTTCGTGGGAATAATTTGCTCATCAACCACCAAATGTTCTTCCTTAGGTACGAGCAGTAATTGATTACGGATTTTGTCCAGCACCGGTCGAATCTTGAATAGCTTGTCAAACCCGGCTTCACCTGCCAACTTCATATCGTCATTATTGTTGAAGTGCAGAAAACGTTTTATAGTTTCCCATCTGTTGCAACTCATGGTGCCATATATAAATTCTTGACCAAGAGTCGTATTCCAATAGAGTCTTGAAGAAGGTAATTGCACCAACGACATGTATATGACCATGCCGATAAATTGCTCTACTTCATTTCGAGTAATATTAGCGGGCCTATTTATATCAACTTGGAGTGCATATAGATTTGACTGATCAACCAAGAAATTCATTAGATCGTCGTAAAAAAAAAATTATAAAAGTCTGCCGGTGTCTCCAGTAATAAATTAATATTAATATTAAAAAAAATAAATAAATATAGGTAAATATAATATATTCAATATCTACTTCTTTTTCTCCCACAGTATAGTAGAGGGGTTATAAATATGGTAATATTTTTATAGGCTTGGTTTGGGTGGGTGGGTGCTGGCGGTGGGGGCTTTTTGTCTCATCATATTTTTTAAAGTAACTTGCGGAAAATCGTTCCTTGGCTCTCCATAGATTCTCGTCCAAAATAAAGTTTGAGGATTAAAAAAATTCTAAAAATATTTGTCACGGTTTTTCTGCAATTCATTGCTTAAAGCTTGGACAGATTGATATTATATTTGTCGATATAATAATGTTTTAAATAAATTTAAATCTGGACTGTTTTCTGCGTAACTATTATTTTTGTAATCTTGTTGTTGTGTTAGGTGTTACTGCATAAACTAGCTCACTTGGACTCTTGTTTCTATTTTACAACAAAATTTATTTGCCAGATTCCTCAACGGTCCCATCAAATTCAAGAATCAACTGAACCAAATGCCTTAACTTTTCGTTCAAACAAGACAAGGCTCGACATATGTATGTAGCCCAAATAGTATAACTAAATTTTCTTATTTTATTGTTAAATCGATGCAGTCTTACCGCGGCGTATATAAAGTATCAGAAACCTTTCCACTAATTTATATTAAAACTAACAAAAGACTTTTAATACATATTTTTTTTTGTGAAATTCCCGTAAAACTTTCGATTGCTTCAACTTCAGTTCCTGTTCTTACACCCACAATTAAAATTCAATTTATTTCGAGTTGATCGATTCATTTAGTCAGTCGAATTTGATTATCGCATCCATTTTCCTTCTTTTGCTAAATAAATTTGACACTTTAAATTGAGTTAATTTTTCGAAAATGAATTTCTTCCACCGTCTACAACATAAAAAGTTTTCATCGAGTCGCATATCCCTAGACAACACCAAGCGGTAACGAATCATTAATCATTCGCGCAATCATTTGTTTTGTTTATTTTTATTTTTATGGCCGACGATGACAAAATTGTTAAAAAAGTGGGAAACAATTTCGAAAATAGACAAAATCAAAGAGAAACAAAATGAAAAATTGAATTTTTAAAGAGATCGAAATGAAAACATTTCTCTTGCAGCCGGCGGCTGCTTTTAGCTTATTGTTTTTGTGGGGTTTTCCTCAGTCGTGTGGCGTCTCATTGATGTAACGGTCGCGCCGCGAAAAAAAGTTCTTGTAATATTTTGTTTGTTTTTCTGTTGATTGATTGTAGATTGGCGTGAAATTCACTTGGCGCCAAAAGTTTGCATTGGCGCTGGGCGTTCGCAATGCAGTTTTGTTGGTTGACACAGGCTGTCCCAGCGGTGGTAGAGTCCTCCCGCATACACACATCGATACACGCACTTCAATGTCCTTGTTTAAGCAAAATTGAATTCCCAGTGGTGGCCACTGGCCAGTTGAGAATGTGCAGTTGGCATTTCCAATTGCATTCACTGTCCATTGTCTGAATTCTCATAAATTCCTTCAATTTTTGTTTTTGCTTTTGCAGGAACGTCACGACGATTTACAGGTGATTGTTAGCGCCATTGGCAAAAACGCTCAAATGCCCAAGGTCACGCCCATTATGATGACAGAAATCGAAAAGGTTCGCAATAACAAAATGGCACTTTCTGTCGACTTTTATTTTACTTACTGTTTTCCCCTCTTTTTTTCAATTTTAGACTAAAAACAATTTGATTGCTCATGCGGATACGATTGAGCTGTCATTGACGGAACTAAAAAATGGCACACTACTGGGCAATGGAGCTGGCACAACGGCAGGATTTACCAGCAGTCGTTCCGGTAAGTGATTCAATTGTTGTTTTGAGAGAAAGAGAGATGGAGAGCGTAAACCTTAACCTAGGACAATCTGTTGTGTATTTGTCGAAATGTGCTGGGCGTTTCCATCTGAGTACAGACAATCGAGTTTATTTTCTTAGTTGAGGATTTAAATAATTGATAGGACATTTTAAAGCATTAGAGCACATTGTAAATCAATTTGTGTTGAAGCAAAAAAAAAAAAAAAAAAAAAAAAAAAAAAATAAAATTAAAAAAATAAAAACAAAAAAAAATTTCAATCAATAATAAAATAATAATAAAAATAAAAAAATAAAAAAAATAAAAAAATTAAAATATTTTTTTAATTTAAATTTTAGAAATTAAAATTAATTAAATATTTTTAAAAATAAAAAAAAATAAAATAAATTTATTAAAATAAAAAAAAAAAAATAAATATATAAAAAACAAAAAAATAAATAAAAATATATAAAATATATAACACACCCCGTCCCCATGGGAAAAAAAAAAAATAAAAAAAAATATAAAAAAAAAAATTTTTTTATAAAGAAACAACGGAAAAAAAAAAAATAAAAACAAAAAAGGGGGTGGGGAGGGAGGCACAAACAAAAAAAAAAAAAAATACATTAAATTAAAAAAAAAAAAAAAAGAAAAAAAATAATTATATACCCTTGTTCACAAAAAAGGCGGTAAAAAGGAGTCGAAAAAAGACTCGAATATGATCAAAAATTTCTTTAAATGCTGGCTCCCAGTTGGGACAACACGCGTTTTACTTGCACCGATTCACACAACCATAACTTCGGCTCACGTTTGCTTAAAAACACGACAAAGATATAAAGATAAAGATATGACGATCCACACATAACAAGGCTTATTTTCGAGTCTCTTGTTCGCCATTCACTAGGGGATTGCTCAAGTGTTTGGTCACCTCAATACAGTTACTACCAAAATATGTAGGAGTCGCTTCAAAAACAGTTTCTTCTCTATGCCTCCCTATATACATAGATGGGATTCGACTTCAGAACTTACCTACTCTGAAAGACCGTAGGATTAGCCACGGTGTGATTTTTCTACATAAGCTCGTTTTTGGCAATATAGATGCGTCCCTCCTCCTAAAACTTCTGATGTGTTATGTTCCCTGGAGATCAATTCGCCGTTTATGTCCGCCGTCATGATCCCTTCCGGGTCCGGTGCGATAACGACCTGAGCTGAGGCTCCAAAATTTTTGCTATGTAAAGCTAATGTAGCATTTTATGTGCCTTTGCAAGCCGTTCATCCGTTACGTTTTGTATTATAAAAAATAAAACATTGTTAGTATTTTTTTTTAAATTAAATGTGTTATTTCTCTTTATATCAATTAAGAGGAATACTGTAGGAACATTTTAAGTATTAGTGCCAAAACAATCAATTATTCTCTTTTTTCTGAGATGAGTTTCGGATTTAATCTCGAAATTTTTTAATGTTTTTAAGTGTTAATTCTTTTTATATCCCTTTAGAGGAATATTATAACAACATTTCAAATATTAATGTTGGCGATTTTGAGCTTAAACTTGGTAAGGCTGGAATGACACTTGCTTTTTTACCGACAATTTCTGGCGAATATTGTCGGCGAATATTACGAACAGGGCGAATTCGGTGCATACATTAATAATATACAAACTGAAATTAGTTGAGAATCTAGTATTTCTACTCGAGTTTTTGGTATTTTCACAAGAAATGTCACACTGGCTGTTATTGACATCTGACTTAATTCAACATTTGAAAGTAAAAAATAATATGTTTTAATAGGGTGACAGGATGGTAAGGTTAGAATAAATGGGCTGCTCAGCCGATGCCGTGATCAACTAAAGACCTTATGGCCCTTTGTGATGTGGATTAAAAATGAGTTTGGTGGATGTGGGAGGGGGTGAGTGGGCGTTGACGGTGAGCCAGGTCTTTTACGCGCAGACCTAGGTCATCTAAGAATATACCAGGTGCTGGGTGCGTAGGGGCAGAAGACAACTTATTTTATATTGCATTTTTATACCTTGCAAAGGGTATTCAGGTCTGACGTGTTTGGCGCATTAAGGAAACATACGTATTTAGTTAACCATGTCCGTCATGATTTAGCCAGCCAACTGTTCACAAAAAGAAGCGCAACCTATTGGTCAACTGACTTTTCAAGGGAACAATTTATATTTTTTTTTTTAAAAAAATAATAAATTCATAACTAAAAACTGCTTGATATAAATCATTAAAATTACTAACAAGAAAGCTTCGTCTAGCTTCGTCTGTGCCGAAGATTTAATACACTTTTACACGGCTCGCTCAACGGTTAGTCCATCAGAAATAATAAATATATTTTAAATGTGTCTTACTTTCCAACCGATCGGTCCTATGGCAGCTACAAGACATACAGGCCTGTTCCCGTTTCCGAAGAGCTGTGATTTCTAAGAGACGATTTAAGAATTCGGCCGAATCTTTTTGTCATCAAGAGGGTCGAGTGAAGGTAAATGGGGTTTTAAAGTTAAAAACGGAAGAACTCAGTCGGTAATTGGAAGTGATCATAAACCACAGATCTTGGTAAATTTAACATCTGGGCAATTAAACGAATACTTAGTCGACGGTTTGAGTTCAAAACTTTGCGCACACGAGTCACATTGTCGGTGTTTGTCGAAGTCGAAGGTCTTTATCGGCGACCTCTTCCCGGCCCTCCAAAAAGGCCTGGTGCCACCGAAACACACCACTTCTTGCTAAAGCAACATGTGGGTAAGCCTGCTTGATCATATCAAACGTCTCTGTCGCTGAGTTTCACCTAGTACTTAAGCTCTGCCATTGGCTTGCCCACTCACAGAAACCGTCGCGCAAAAATGCCTGTCCTGACTCTCTCCAGGTGCTCGGAGACTACTGACCAGCCGCTTGTTCGTTAGCTAGGAACGCCCTCTACCGAATCCAGTCGGTTCGCGCACGCTCCGAAGTACAGTAGCATCGGAAGAAAATCAATCCTATTACTTTCCGGAAAAACCCTGTATATATACAATTTTATTGATATTGTCTCGTCTTGACACAAATTTTTTACAATTTTTATCTCTACATTTTCTCTTCACCACTTTCTGTATTTTATATTTTGCTTAACATTTTAACAAATTAATTACAACTTAAAAAAATATGTTCATTAAATAAATAAATCAGTTTAATCATTTGCAGTTGTTATTTTCTGTCAACTAAAATAGATTGAAATTACTTTAGAAATGTATCTGCATTTTATATCAAATTTAATAAATATTAATACACAAAACGTATTCAGTTACACAAGCCGTCCACCCACTCTTAAAATCTATGGAATTCAATTAATTTGCTACAAATTACAAAACATTTTTTTTTTTGAATTCAAATCAAAATAGTTTTTCTGTTTGCAAAAACTCCTCAAAAAGCACGCTCAGCAAGGAAATGCATTATTGCAATTTGTGCTATTTTTGGGTTGGTTTAATAATTTTGTTGTCGGTTCCATTCTAGCGTTAAATATTTATGCCATTGGCAGTCGTTGTTTTCTTTTTGTATACACTACAGAGGGCCCAACCGAACCAAATGTGCCATGTCACTGGCACTTTTGACATTTTATGTGTATGTTTTCGGTGTTGACTTACTGAGAGTGGGCCGGGACTTTCCTTGGGGTACTGCAAGCGATGCAATATGCAAGCAGATGTTGATAAATCAATTGTTGTTCAAAGCTAAAACTGTTTAAGGGCTTTTAGACTAAATTTGTGCATGAAAAATTGAATTTGTTTTTATAAATTGAATCTAAACAATTCACTTCCAATGATAATATACGTGGCGGAATCAAATGTGTGGATGTTTGGTATACATTCTTGTGACAAATGCATCTTTTTAAGGGGTTTTCATCTACATCACAACCGCTTGACAGTCTCGGCCTCTGCTGTAAATGCCCTCCAGTCACTTCTGCTTCGTGCGAGCTGGCTCCAGTTGTTCACACCAAGAAATGTCCTCCCGCACCATGGTCGTTCCATCTTACTCCCTCCTCCGTATTCAGCCGCCTTCGCCTTGTACCCCATTTTTGCTGGAGCTTCTTTATCCAGCGATTGACCAGACTAGTGTCCCTATAAAGCTCATACAGTTTGCGATTCTTCCGAATGCGTAAATCTTCGCCAACTTTTAAAGGTCCATAAATCCTCCGAAGAATTTTTCGTTCGAACACGCCAATCGCAACCTCATCCGCTGCTGTCATTGTCTATGCCTCCGCGCCATATGGCAGGAATGGGATGATAAGCGACTTGTATAGCGATATTTTCGTTCTTCGAGAGAGAGCTCTGTTCTTGAGCTCCCTACTGACCCCGTAGTATCATCGGATTTCCAGGCTGATGTTGTTGTCGCTGGTTATCATCGTTCCAAAGTAGACAAAATCTTCTACACAGAGGGAATAACTGAGATCATTGGACAAAAAGAAGCATAAACGTTACCAAAAACAGTGCATGAACGGTTGTTCTCATTTGTAGTACAATGTTCTCGCCTCAAGAACAGTTTTTTTAAGAAGGCAAAAACTCAAAATGAGTTAATATTGTTACATTTTTAAGAACTTGATTCCTCGGTAACAGCTGAAGCTTTTCAGTCGAGTTGAACTTTCGACCGCCAGCATAATTACGACGAGAAGTTGCCATACTTGATTTTCTTATCACTAAACCTTACGCTTGACGTCTGGCATTATCTTGCTAAAAGATTGTTTCCGGGTCTGACTCTTGGTCCAAAAAGTCAACTCAGGGCCGTTTTCTCATGTTCCTGTTTTTGATCAAATCGAAATCCACCTAGGTGGTTTTTGTGCAATCGGTTGTCTCATGTAAATTGATTTTAAATTTGGGCACTTGCGCCACGGTCACACCGGGAGGGCTGAAAAGGCACTAAAAGTAAGTTGGCAGCACCTTGCCACTCGCCGAATTATTGTTTTATTTATTGCGCGCCAATTTTAAAAAAATAAAGCATACATTTAATAGAGGAGGAAACGTTTTTTCTTTTGGAACGACTTGATACTATGATGGGAGATGAATATCGTGAGTCACCCTCACACGAAAAAATAATTTTGAAACTCCGAAAGGATAGCAGTTACAAAGCCAGAACAGTGTCAGTGGTGAGCAGCAAGCAAATTGGAACGCACGTGTAATCAAGGACAGCCGATTCCTGAATCGATAAAAAAAAATTTGGCTGTGTGAACTTAGCTTAAGCAATGAACTAGGGGAATTAGTATGCGGATCTGTCTCTTTGGCAATGTCTGCAGGTGTCTTGCATATAAAAGGCACATCCAATATTTTCCATTTTGGGTCTACTTATTATCAATTCAGACTTAAATGTTTTTAGCACCAATTGTTTTTGGATTTTAAATATTTTTCAGTGTGACCATATGCTTAAATTAAAGTTTTCCTTGTAGTTAAAAATAAATTAAAATTTATTAAAACAGTTGGCTAGATATTAGGACTAAAATTTACACTTCAATCTCTAGAGAAAGTCCATGCAAACCTTATCAAAGGTTTGCATAAACTCTCGCTAGTTACTGAATTTGATGCTTTTTTTGGATCGATCACTTTTCACTGATGCCTGTGACTGTGTGCGTGGCTTCATTGAGATGACACTCGCCCTTGATGATCTGATGGGTGTTCGTAAGCCTGCAATCTGATCGTGTTGTGTTTTCAGTAGACCTTCCTTCCTGATAAACCTTTCAATTTCTTGCTTAGCGCTTTCATCATAACCCCGCCACGCACTTTTGTCCACAATCTCGTCGTCTGACATGGGCGGTGGCATAATAATGTCACTCATTTTCTTACCCCTCTTGGCTATGGTGAATTCCGCTTCATGGAACTTTCGTCTTCGTTCCTCAAAGTCCACATTTGCAAATTCCGTACGCTTTTTCTGCACGAAATGAATACTGGATGCTGCACTGAGAGTACCAGCACGATCGCTAGAGCGATCACTGCCTGTTCTGGTTAAGCTATCAATGATACTCTCATGCGACAAATTGATGGTAACACTTTTCTTTTTCTGCGACGGGTTTGGATGATTCAATCGTTTGAGCAATGACTTGGCACTGAAGACTGTACTCCTGCTGCCCAGGGATTCCTTATGACTTTCTGAGGCTGTGGAACGTTGCGAGTGGCTGAAAATGGGAAAGAAACGGCTTGGCGATTTTTTCGGTGGTCCCCAATCTGACAATTGCTTTATCAGCGACCTGGGATCCACGGCTTTGCCCTTGGACGGATGCGGAGTGCCCATCAAGAGGCTTTTGCGAAAATCGCCTTTGTCTTTGATGGAGTAGGTGCTCATGCTAACCGATTGAGATCTACGCATGTGGATTAGCCTTTCACTTGACATTGTGGGAAAGGTGGGCCTCATTTTGGTTTCGTGCTGATGGTGCTCCTTGAGGCGTTCCCTTAGATCTACCGGATCCACACCATGGTCCACGCGTGGAAATGGAGTCGATGACTTGTACGAGCTGATTTTCATCAAACCATAACTGCGCTGGGCGACTGGCTCTCTTTCCGCACCACTAAATCGTAAGGAGAGTATACTTTTCTTTGCTGTCGATTTCCTTATCGAAGATGGGGGAGTGGCCGTCTTCATCTTAAAGAAGGGGAAATTGTGAATTGAGCAGACAACAAGAAGAAAAAAAACAACACAAAGAAGAAATGTGTGTTCTGTGTATGTGTGAGTGTTTGTTTATGTTAACTCGATCTGTTTTATTTCTGTAATGTGACAGTTGATTCCAGTTTATGATGTATTTAAAAAAAATAATAAGGAAGGTCCTCAAAATAGGTGTTCGTAGGTAAAGAAAGGGTTTCGGCGAACTACAAGAACTGAACTAAGCAAGTAAACATGTTGTTCTTCTGTAATTATTTTTTCGTTCTGTGACTCTTGTGCAGTGACTCTTGTTCGTTGGCTTTTATTTAGTGACTCTTGTGCAATGACCCTTGGTGACTGATTCTGGCTCAGTCACTCTTGTTGACTAAATATTGTTTAGTCATTCTTTTTTGTCGACTAATATTCAGTGACTCTTGGGCAGTAACTCTTGTTCAGTAAGTCTTGCTCAGTGACCATTGTTCGGTCACTCTTGTTGTGTTACTCTTGTTCCTACGCTGATGCTCGGTAACACTAATTCCGTGACTTTTGCTCAGTGACTCTGTCTCTGTCACTACTAGTGACTCCTGTTCCGTGACTCTAATTGACTTTTGCTCAGTTGTTCTTCGCTTTGTGATTCTGAAAAATTAGAATGTATGACACTTCTACTTGCTAATGTTGTGGAATTCATAAGTGCTCTTTTAGACCGACTGTAGTATGCTCGGTATCTACTTAAGGTCGAAAATGCTTTCTTCTGGAGATAACTTCAGCTTGTTCTAACTGGGCCATGATCAATCACTAAGTCCCTACAAACTCTTTGGCTTCCACATACTTTTGCTTTGTTTGTAAATTAATGCCAGCGGGAGCCACCTACAAGTTCTCGAACTCAGCACAAAGCTCTCAGCCGAGGCATTACAAAGCCCTCAACAGAGGCAAAGCAAAGCCCAAAACTACAAAACGATTCACCTTCCCAACGAATACACGCCATTTTCAACTATGCACGCCCTGAGACCAACAGCCAACTGGGCTGTTTTCTCGGCTGTATAAAGCTAAGCACAATTTGTGAGTATATCTCTGGAGATGGTTAGCGCCAGCCATCTATTGATAACTATCACAGCCCATAAACTATCATCTCTATGTCATTTGTTCTGTGCGAGGCTTACGACAGCTGGATGTCTGTGAATTCACAGACTAGAACAGAGTTTCCCAGCCATTGCCCCTGGGGCACGAACGTACTCGCCATTTCACACCAAATGTAATACTTGCCAAAGTCTGCTTCACTGTATGTTAGAGAGAGACAAAGTCACATTTTCGCGCCTTTTACTTGGAGAACCCAAAGAAGGTGAATTTATTATATGGCGTACGTAATCTGTTGTGATGACACTCTCATCATGAGTGGCCTTAATATTTTTCAACTCGCTCTGAGCTGCTTGCTCTGAGAGACATATCCCAGCGGCGCAAATTGCCATTACAAAATGGGTTACGCCTGCGTTACTTTGCCATCAGTGTGAAGGAAATACTCCCATACAATCTGCATTACTTTGCCATATGCATGGCCGCTTTGTAAACGGGCTGCCGACAACCTGCATTACTAGGTATCAAGGATGTAAGCCAGAGCCGAATTTTCCATTACGAATGCGTACATTAATTTTAAAATTGTAATCAGAATGTTCGCAGTCTGTTTGTTTTCGATTACTATCTCTCTAACGAAAATCAGCAATTGTAGTGCCTTACATTTTCGACAGTCGTAATGCATATTTTCGATGGAACACGTTGAGCTCTGCGCCGCTGGGAGATGACAAAAAAATAAGACCCCTCGAAAAAGAGCAGCTGTGCTCAGTAGAGTACATCACCTTAGAATATCTACACCTGCTCAAATGAGCCGAAGTCAGTTGCGCGCCGCAGTTATGGTTGTTTGAATCGGTAAACACTGCACTGCAAAAAAAACCTGATTTAGTCTGGAGAGAGCTCTCTTGTTCACCAACACAAGCGCACTCTTCTGTCCTCTGCCTTTGGCCGCCCCTGATGTAGACCATGCACTCTGGTCCAAATGTCAAAATTTTTGGCAGAAATTAAAAAAATGTAGTTACAGACCTGAAACTTGGTACACTTTATGGTCATAGCCTAAGAAAAAATTTAGACCGTTTGGAAAACGCCCTCTCTGATCTGCTATGATCTGCTGAAACCGTGGCAGCTAGTCTACGCTTTAAGCGAAAGCTCCCTTCATAGCATAATCGTGGGCGTCCTTCATTTTCAAAGAATTCTTAACCCATTAACAGCCAAGACCATTTAAAACCAAATTTTTTTTATTCAATTCGTTTTTTTCTAACGTAAGCATAACTAAAAAAATAAAAAATTCGCGAAAGTACAAAAATAATGTTAAGTTGGTTTTGGAGCTGTGCTTAAGCGGGTACAATGGCACAATGTATATGATTTTTTTTTCTATTCTATTTCTTTGATGCGATCGAATGGCGCACAACCTCCAAAAATTTTGCAACTCTGACGAAGACAGCTACAAATAGTGAAAAGTACCAAAAACGCATTTTCGCTCCGCTGTTCTTTCAACGTTTGTTTTTTGATCAAAGTGTGTATACTAAAGTGACGCAAAGAACTTTTCGGAAATCCTTATCAGTTAAGCGTAAAGGACGTTTGAAAACGCCTAATTTTCTGTACTCGTTTGGGTAAAATGACTATTAATAGGTTAAGCAAAGTCACCTGGTTGAAATTGTATTTGCAATCGAGAGGCAAGCCAACTTTGATGATGCATTTTAAATCTTGAGACCATCCGATAGCATTTGCTTTAAAAAACATTAACATAGTACAAAAATTGTTGTTTTTTATTTTACCGACTATTTTTGTGTGTTGCCTGATACTTCACTGCAGCACAAAATTAGTAAAGGTTTCAGTTTGGTGACCATTTGCAAGCCAAAACTTAAGCATTTCGCCTCGACTCAAAGAAATGTTGTCCGAACAAAGTCGATTTTTTGCAAAAGGGGCAAAAAAGATTAATATCCTCGTATTATGTACATAATAAAGAATAATATGGCGTTTAAAGTTCCGTCAATCCAACATACTTTTGTTCCACGGAATATAACAAGTTTAAGGTTAGAATTGCTAAAAACATCACTTTACAAAAACACATATAAACAAAGGCACGGAATGCATGATAACACTTATAATATACATACCCTTAACTTTGTTTTCCATTTTGATTTACTTCAATATTCGAAGTAGATTTTATTATATACTGATTTGCAAGGAAAACAAAGCCAAAGTTTGTGTAAACGAACAGCTTACTTCCAGGGCTGCCTAAATACGCTGTGCTTCAAATATACCAATTTGATTTTTAATTTTTGTTTTTTCAAAACTCTTAAAAAACGAGAAAGGCAAAGCTAACTTCGTCTGTACCGAAGTTTTGATACACTTGAAATAGCTTGTCTCAACGGTTAGCGACTTCGACCAAACTTCGCAGATCAGCTTAAAAACATTACATATTACCCATGACCGTGTTTGAGAGCAGTAATATTGAGAACAAAACAGTTTTTCTTACTAAAACCCATTTTCCGATCGAACATTTGTATGGCAGCTACAAGAAGTAGTCATCCGATCCGGTCGGTTCCGACATATTAGCAGCGTGCAGTAAAAATAAGACTCTGTGCAAAGTTTCAGCTCGATAGCTCCAAAACTGTGGGACTAGTTCGCGTAGAAACAGACAGACGGACAGACGGACGGACGGACAGACGGACAGACGGACGGACAAAGCTTAATCGACTCAGCTCGTCATGCTGATCAAGAATATATATACTTTATATGGTCGGAGATGATTCTTTCTATGCGTTGCAAACTTCTGGGCAAAATTATAATACACTTTTCAAGTGTATAAAAATTGAATTTCTGCCAAAATTTTTGGCATTTGGACCAGTGTGCCATGGTAGAATTATATAAGGTAAAACCAAGCCAGACAGCGCTCTCTCTATTTGTAGGACGACAGTCTTAGTGACAAATAATATCTTACATAGAGGCATACTTTGCTGCCTCGTCAAGTTTTCAATCATATATTAGTCAACTGCTTGCTCGGTGAAAATTTCGAGTAAAATTGTTAAATGTCACAATGAAAGGCGCTCCAATTTGTGTTTGCTGGTTCTAGTGTCAAATGTCAAGTTACTGTGTTATATGGCCACTATATATTTTAGGGGGGTTTGTCCGGAAAGTAATAGGACTGATTTTCTTCCGCCACGACTGTACTTCGGTAGAGAGCATTGCTATCGGAGTCGAGTCAGGACAGGCATTTTCGCGCGACGTGTTTCTGTGAGTGGTGCAAGCCGGCAGGAGGTACGCGATTAAATTCTGTGTGAAACTCGGTAAATCTGCAACAGAGACGTTTGATATGATCTAGCAGGCTTACCCAGATGTTGCTTTAGCAAGAAGTGGCGTGTTTCGGTGGCACCAGGCGTTTTCGGAGGTCCGGGAAGAGGCCGCCGATGTAGACTGTGCTGGAAGACCTTCGACTTTGACAAACACCGACTTTGTGACTCGTGTGCGCAAAGTTTTGTACTCAGACCGTCGACAAAGTATCGTTAAATTGCCCAGATGTTAAATTTACCCAAATCTGTGGTTTATGACATTGCGACGGAGCATTTGAACAAGCGGAAAGTGTGCTCGAAGATGGTCCCGAAATTAAAGTTGAAAAGTTACTTCTTGTGAACAGTTACCTGACCAAGGCCGGCATCCCAAGGCTTCCGCAGCAGCCCTACAGTCCAGATGTGTCACCGCCCGGACTTTTTTTTGTTTCCTCGCCTGAAAAGTCCGATGAAAGGCAAGCATTTTGAGACGACAGAGGGGATCCATCTAGCAATTCCGGAGAATGCCTTCCGTTACGCCTTCAAAGCTTGGAAATCGCGCTGGCAGCGCTGCATCGACGCAGAAGAAGCCTGTTTTAAATTTTTTTTAAGAATTGTAACGATTGGCTCAATAAATTTTTTTTTAAATTGACTCCGTCCTATTACTTTCCGGACAAACCCATTTTCCATGGTTAATTTGAGTGCTTTTAAGTTTATAAAGCTTTATGAAAAAGCTTAGAATAAACTTTTTGGGACCACTGCATTTTGATGCTTTTTTCACCCTACTCATTTCTTAGGAGCTTTGTTTGATTTGCAGCTTAAAAGCTCTTATGCCTATCCTGCGAAGCTTTAAAGCTTTGTCATTGCCGCCTTAAACAGCTGTTGGCAGTCATTTTGGAAACATTTGAAAACAAATCGTTCAGCGACAAGGAAGTTAACATAATCCAGATAGAAAGTGTTTGAATGAAAATACAAAAAAAGTAAAATAAAGTGTTTATTAGGTGAAATTAGTTAAACATAATTTTTTTAAATAATAAAATGTTATCACTCGAAAGTGAAATTTAAAAAGATTTCGTTAAAATTATGCTAATTTAAATGTGAAAATGTGACAGTGAATCAAAATTATATTTGTGTCTAAATGTTAAATTCTTTATATAAAATTGAAAATTTCTTACACAAAGCGGCCGAAATTTTGAGGTGAGCCAAATATTTGTGCAAGTATTTTAAAGCCTCAAGCACACAAAGTCAAGGACGTGGCGCACCTAAAATTTTGGCCAAATGCCTTTGAACATCAAATTTAAGCCAAAAACCTTCCGCCTCCCCGCCTTTCCCAAGGAATCTGTCAACAAGAGTAAAATTTCACGCTTTCTTTGGCTTTTAATGAATTATGACATTTTCCTGATGCTGGTTGCTGTTATCAGTGTGATTCAAACGTGTTTCACTCTCCCTACAATTTATTATTTTTTATGATTTTCCACCATTTTGCACCTGTCCTGTGAAAGCCACACAAAGAACAGCAAAGGGTGTTCTCCAAACAAACAAACAGACAAACAAACAAACACACACGCACAACACAACAACATCAACAACAAAATGAATGAAAAGAAAATTTTTACACTTAACGTGTTCCTTCACCCACTTGCTACTTCACGTTTGTCACGAGGCTTGTTGTTTTATATGTATGTATGATTTTGCCTAACAGCTTCTTGTCTGCTTGAAACTCTCATTCATTCATTCATTCATTCTAAATGCTTTCAGACACGGCCCAGAGGCCTGTTTGGCATTTTTCTCTGCTACTTTTCTTACACCAGGAATTTGTAGCCTAAATCCCTTGTCCTTGTCGCCAAATGAGAGCCTTAATCCTGAGCGGGGAAGCAGAAATTGCAAACAAAAACAAAAATCAACGTTACAACGTTGCGCATAGTTTTTTTTGGTTTTGTTTTCACGGCTTATTGCCCCAACTCAAACCCAGAGACTTTCATAACTTTCCTGTCCTGCCTGCCACTACTTGAAACTTTCTTAAGCTTTTCTTTCAATTCTCCTTTTCTTTTGCAAGTATTCGCAAGTATTTTTCTCTCTTTTTTTTTTTAAATATTTGCACGCCGGTTCTTTAGGATTTCAATTGATATTTGTCAATTGGGGCTGGGAGAATTCGTCAATGAACGTAAAAGGAGCAAAAAAAAAAAAATAATATTATTATATGCGGCACACTGTGGACTCAAGTGGCTAACCAAGTGGCTAAAGCTTGAATTAGTGCCTGCCTGCACAGTGGTTAAAATGATTACAATACAAGTTTGTCCTTAAATTTAACTTTGTTTTACCACACTTCAATTCGTGCTCTTATTTCGTTTTTGAACTTTTAATTAAATGTTTCAAACAGCACTTAAACCGTTTTTAAAAAAATTTACACAACCGTTCAACTTCACCAGCTATTAAAGTAAGTGGATTACAATTAAAATTAAATAGTTGGGTTATTAAAAATCTAATTACCATTCCAATTACAATTATTTCAATAATTGTAACTAAAAACTTAATTACTGTTCTAAGCTCGCTCAAAAGCTTCAAGCTTTTGCACTTAGAAAGAGCTCTAAAGCTTAAGCATTACCACCAAGAAGTTGATCAGAGCACTGATTGTATGGAAAGGCAAGTGGAGCCTTGTTTTCTCCAGCGGAAAGCCTACTGAAGATTTATTCTGAAGAATGATAATGATTTTTGGTGGATAATGCATAAATTGTTTACAGTTGTGAGCAAACGCAACTTTTTCGGACCTAGAGCCAGCTAAGCTCACTAATTAAAATAACGGTATTTTTGCACGTTGTCTTTGTGCAACTAAATATTTCACTCAGCAACAAACTCCCAGTTTTAAAAAGAGCCGCATAACAGGATGCATCTCCGACCACATAAAGTATATACATATATTCTTGATCAGCACGACGAGCCAAGTTAATATCGTCATGTCCGTTTGTCAGTCCGTCTGTTTCTATTCTACACACAAAAAAATACTTGTAAATTTATAATTTTTCGTGTTTGGCTAAAGATTTTTGATTTAATAATTTTTCTTGTTCATTTGATCAATTTCAACAAGATAAAAGTCATTTGAAGTTAACTAGGTTAGGTTAGGTCAAGGCATGGTGTAATAATATAAGGTGAAGCCGTCAGCATCTGCTGAGGGCCAGTAGATGTATGCTTGTCAAAGAGATAGGGATAGCAGATGGCTTGCTTTGTTTTGTGTTTGTTATTTTTGTATGCTGTATTTAGGAAGTTATAAATGTCAACGATTTTAGGAAGACTAACCAAAATTTTGAATATAATGTTTGATGGCATAATTTAAAATGTAACATAAATTTCCGTCCTCGCTTAGCTCAACGTTCTATTTCACAAGCCCTATGACGGCATGCAAAGTTGCAACCTCTATAGTTATTTTCCGCATCCACCTTTGGAGTGTTGTGTGGCTAGGCAAAGGGAAACCCTTTGCATACAAGTGATTGTATGCTCGAGGGCCAGCATTCACACATAGGTTAGGTTAGGTTGCAATGGTTAGAGTAGGAGAATCGTATTTCTTCACTTAGGCCAATGAAGGCCCGTTGTGTTACCTTATAACCCTTTCTACGCTGTCATTGTAGAGGGAAGGTCTTCCCCGTTAAACCATTTAGAAAATAGTAGAAATTTGAGCAGCTAGGCTATATCTATTTCAGAGATGTCTGACAGATTGTTTAGAAAAGGACGACCCAGAACTGTAGAGCTAAACAATGACAGAAGGGTGTTGTCACCGCCAAAGTGCAGCTTCAAGTCATTTTGTCTGATGCCGAGCCTAGTGGCGTGTCTTCCTATTAGGGCCCCTACTAATAAAGAGATATTCACTCTATCCTGACGGAGTAACGCCCTAGATTTTTTAGTATTAAGGGTAGGTCATGTAAGCCTAGATTTTTCACATGTGTGAATTGTTTGCCATCGATCCATGGTTGTTCGATAGGTAGTTTCCTTTGTTTGTCGCTTAAAGGTCGCAAGAGACACGCAGACATAAGCCGTTTGAAATATTAGCTGAACTCCATAAAACATTTTTTCCTTGTTTCTGGTTCTTCGTAAAAATCGTCGAAAGAGATTCTTTTAGGTCCTTGGACTTCTCCAGTTCTCCCTTAAGCTTCCTATTTGCCCATATTTGGCATCAATTGTCGGCGTTTAGGTGCTTTGTCTTTAGACGTAATTGTTTTTCAGTCGACCGGTTCAAAATGATTTTCGCAAACTCTAGAGTTTTTCTTCATACAAATGCCTAAAGACACTACCCAAATGGTTGTTCTTTCCACGTCTTTTGGAATTCGTATGTGCTTAAAGTTGCTTATCGCAAACGATTTGCCGCAAACTACACAGTAACTTAACATTTGACACTAAAAAGCAGCAAAAAATTAAAAAGAAGACAGTTACACATACATACAAAAAGACAGAAAAATTTGTCCGCACCCAACCTTTCGCTTCAAGCATTCACAACGAACTGGCCCACTGGCCCTACAAACAGAGAGACCGTTCTCTCGCTCGGTTTCACCATATACTATTACACCATGGGTCAAGGTATACTAAACAAGGTAGGCCTACTCACTCTCTCGCTCTCTTGACAACTTGTTAAATTTCAGTCAGTAAGCAACTGTTGTAAGCGAAGCATCTCCGCGGACGAATTTTTTGTGTTTTACTTAATAGCTTAGTAGGCTTTGTATTGAAATATATTACTCTCTCGCTCTCTTTGATACAAATATAAAAAGTTGTGAGAGAGCGAGTGAGCGTACCTTGTTTAGTATACCTTGGGTTAGGTTGCGATGGCTGAGAGCGACAAGTCGCTTTCCCATTTAGGCCTCTTTCGGCCCATTGCGATGCCATATTTATTCCCTGTTAACCCTTTTTAGTACTGAGGGGGGTCCTCGTTACTGAACCATTGTGTGGACAGAATAAATTTGAGCAGAGCTGGGATCCCTAGCCCGGATGTCTCCGAGAGGTTGAGTAGCAGAGGTTGACCAAGTGTCCTGAGTCTCCTTCTACTCAAGGCGGGGCAATGGCACAGAAGGTGTTGTACCGATTCCTCCTCTTCTTCGTGTCCACAACTTCTGCAGAAGTCATGGTAAATGACGCCTAGGCGTGCCAATAAGACAGTGACCCGTGAGTGTCCCCACCAGAAGTGATATGTGGTCCCTTCTGTGACGTAAAAGTGTGTTAGTACGTTTTTGATCGAATGTTGGCCACGTAAGCCTCGCTACTGCCCAGGAAAAAGGTTTTTCCACCGATTCGTAGCGAGACGAAGTGTTTCAGCTTTTGTGTGAAGCTTGTATGTCGCCATAGGCATCCCTATCGTGCTCTTCCCTGAAAGGAGCTCGATGGTGGTACCTATTTTGGCCAGTTTGTCCGCAGACTCATTTCCTTCTATGTTGCGATGACCAGGCACCCATATAAGGTGTATACTGAAATGCCGTGCGATCTCATTCAGAGATGAGCGACATTCCGTAAGTGTTTTAGCATTGTTGGTATGTGAGTCAAGTGCTTTAAGGGCGGCTTGACTGTCTGAGTATATAACAACTTTTCCTTCCTTGACCGTGAGTGTGCTATGGTGGGTGGCAGCTTCCTGGATGGCTACCAACTCTGCTTGGTACACACTACAGTGATCAGGAAGGCGGAACGATAAGTTCAAATCTAGGTTGGGAGAGAAAACGCCCCCTCCTACTTTTTCGTCGAGCTTAGAGCCATCAGTGTAGATGTTAATGGCGTTAGCTCTGCTGTGGGGAATCCCAATCGTTACGTCGTAATATTTGTCGAACGTCGTTTGTGGTATACAGTAGTCTGTAATTAATGGTATACCCGTTTGGGCTTCGAGTATGGTGGCGTGTCCCGAATTGCCCCTGTACCAGGTATCGGATTCTCGTAGTCTTAAGGCTGTTGTGGTAGCCATTTGCTTAGCTACGAGGTCTAGTGGTAGAAGATGAAGAATAGTATTTAGCGCTTCCGTTGGTGTCGTTCGGAGAGCGCCGCTAATACAAATTTCCGCACTTCTCTGTACTTTGTGCAGATTGTGCAGTTAACTAAGAGTCCTTTATAAATCTGTTGGTCCGACTGACATATTATCAACCCACAGCCTTCCACCTTTGTTTAGTTATGCAGGCGCGCACTAAAAAAGAAAATTTTGAAAAGTTCACCGCGAAATGGGTGAAAAGGCCAAAGAAAAGTTTGTATGGGCCAACACGGTTTTGCTGAGAGCGTGAGAGAGGGATCATGAGAGAGAACGACTTGAATGTATGTGTCTTGGCTCTCTGAGACAGACAGACAGAGATGATAGCTGCTGTGAGAGACATGTATAAGAAAGAAATCGCAATTAAAAAGAGAGAGAAGGAGAGACACAGAACGAAATGACATGTTGGTGGGGGAGGGGGACGTGATAGAGTGGAGAGAGCATGAAGAGGGATGGTTGGCGCGGGGTAAGAGTAGAATCTGTGGAGGGGAAAACCAAATTTGAATTGATTTATAATGAAGAGGCTGCCCTGAGGTCAATTTGTTTTGATATTTAGTTCGTAATTATTGGTTCAACGAGACGGAACTTATGTCGAAGTTTTACCAAAAAATATTCGGGTCGTTCGAATTTCGAAAACGACGTGGAGTTCTTGCAAATGTCGTATTGGTATTAAAACAAAATATTTTCTACATTCAAACTTTGCTCGCGCCTTTTAAAATCTTAGATCTCTAGGTTAAGCGGTTGAAGCTTTGGGCTGATGTGTCGATCGATGTATACATAAAGAAAACTATGGTTGTTCAGTTCACCTTTTGAAGACAATTTTCTGTTTTTAATTTTTTGGACTCCGTTTCAAAATGTAGCCCTCGACCTACTTAAAATCACATTTTAAACAACACTTACGTTCACTTTTAACACATTTTTTATAGGCTTACTGTGCAAACTGTGCGCACTTTTTTGCGTCCAATGAAGCCACTTGAAACTTTTGCTTCATTGAAATAGTTTTTCATTTACTTGCCATTTCTTGTTGTTGTTGTTGTTTTTCTGCGTTCGTTTCGTTTTGCAATGCGCAACAAAGCGGAAGGATTGCGAACGCGACCGCCCTTAAAGTATGCAGCAAAAATGTGGTCAGCAATCCGACCAAAGCAAAAACCGCAGCCTTACTCCTGCGGTAATGAGAATCTCATCATCGGCAATGCCACAGACCACGCCCCTGTCCCCATCGTGGGCGACCTCTAATTAGCACTTCACATTTTTCACCCATATCAAATATTCCTGCTCTTCCATCCATTTAACTCACAGAATACAACAACGAACCGAGCGGCACTGGAGCATTGGCCGGCAGTTTCGATAAGTCAGTTTTACAAATTTCCGACTGGCTGACTTGGGAACAAAACATGATCAAGATACAAGCGGTGGTCGTTGACGATGTGGACGCCGTACGCTTGGCCATCGAGAAGCAGGAGGTACGTACATACACGTAAATGCTTTAGTGTTGTGTTGTGTTTTCAAATGAAATGTATTGCAGAAAGTTTTGCGTGAATTGAAAATGAAAAAACCGCAACTCAATGAACTGGTCCATACGGCGGAAGTGCTCAAAGGCGATATCAAACGTCAACAACTGCAGGAGAAAGGTAAGCATTTTTTAGTTGTATATTCTTAGGGTTGTATAATTTGTTTAAGATTTCTTAAGTGAAAAGTTACAGAAATGAAAATGGTGTAATATTTTGTGAGATGTTTGTGTATATTTTGCTATTTAGACATCATTGACTGCAAACTTGTTTTAAGGGAATCAAGGGATTCTGTTAAAAAACTACATTTTGAAAATATCGACTTGCCAATGCAACATTTTTTTCAATATTTATCTCGAAATTTTCTTCACTTCACTTAGAATGACAAATTAATGTTCGTTTGGCTCCAATTCTGGTAACAAATGAATCTTTTAAGTGGGTAGAATTTGTGAGCAAGATCCTTCAAAGTAATCTTCGGCACTGAACTATAAAATTGCCTTGTAAATTTTGGATAGGAAAATTATGATTAAAGACAGCTTTTATTTAATTGTCTAATTAGTCCGATCGACTACTTTTCAAGATTTTAGAAATTTTTGATTTCAGCGTCACGTGACGCTGACGTCATTCATATTTTTGTGTTATTGTTTTAGCGGAGTGTCCCAGGAAAGGGGTGAAAGTGGGACAAAAGAGGGGAAAGTGGGGGAAAGGACTAAACAATGATTGACAGTGATAAAGTGACTAAGTGACTAACCAGTGACTAAACAATGACTTGACAGTGACTAAATAGTTACTTGGTTTTTACTAAACAGTGACTAAGCTGTGACTAAGCAAGTGACTTGAGTGACTAAGAGGAAGTGACAATGATACAGTGAGTAAACTAACTAAACAGTGACTAAACAGTGACTTGACAGTGACTAAACAGAGACTAAAAATTTACTTGACAGTGACTAAATAGTGTCTAAACAGTGACAAAGCAGTGACCAAGCAGTGACTTGACTAGTGACTAAACAGTGACTTGACTGTGACTAAACAGTGATTTGACAGTGATTTGACAGTGATTTGACAGTGACTTAACAGTGACTAAAAATTGACTTAACAGTGACTAAAAATTGTCTTAACAGTGACTAAACAGTGACCAAGCAGTGACTTGACAGTGACTAAACAGTGTCTTGACTAGTGACTTGACAGTGACTAAGCAGTGACTTGACAGTGACTTGACAGTGACTAAACAGTGACTTGACAGTGACTTAACAGTGTCTTAACAGTGACTAAACAGTGACTAAGCAGTGACTTGAAACAGTGACTAAGCAGTGACTTGACAGTGACTAAACAGTGACTTCAACAGTGACTAAACAGTGACTTGACAGTGACTAGACAGTGTCTTGACAGTGACTAAACAGTGACTTGACAGTGACTAAACAGTGACTAAGCAGTGACCAAGCAGTGACTTGACAGTGACTAAACAGTGTCTTGACTGTGACTAAACAGTGACTTAACAGTGATTTAACAGTGACTATAAATTGATTTCACAGTGATTAAACTGTAACTAAACAGTGTATTGACAGTGACTAATCAGTGATTTGACAGTGACTAAATATGACTTGGCAGTTATTAAACAGTGACAAAGCGGTGACCAATCAGTGACTTGACCGTGACTAAGCAGTGAATTGACAGTGACTAAACAGTGACTTGACATTGTCTTCACAGTAACTAAACAGTGACTTGACAGTGACTAATCAGTCCTTAAGCAGCTCTCAAAATTAGCATATGTTTCACATCAAAGCCTCTTGAGTGTTAACGACTCTTTTAATTTAAGGAAAACCCGTTGGGTTATGTGCTCATCGGTCATTCGGATTCTAATGTCAGAAACCGCACTTTTTATAGCCGAAGCCAAGCGTTCCGATGACACGGAGCATCTCCCGGTGTAATAAGATATGACAATGTCAAGTCTGAAAGCTCTGGCAATACGTCTTTCTCTCCACCAGAACTTAAAGGGTCCCGTTCCGAACCACGGTAAATCAAAATACAGCTCCAATAATTTATTTCCCTGTCCTGGCGATTTTTGAGATATTATGACAATATTCGGGGGTGCCATAGAGATTTTGTCGACGGTTGGTTTGTAAATCTCTCGAAAAAATTCGTTGGTGCCACAGAACTTCTAGAGATTTCATTTTCTAATTAGAAAATCTAGTTGGAACACCAGATGTTCCAATTGATGTTCCATCTCTAAAAACAGGGCTGAATCTCTCGCCAAAAAAATTTCCCTTATTTTAGATGTGGGTTAATTTAATGATTAACTGAAATTTTTTGATTGTGTTATATGTTTTATGATGCATTTTTAAATAATAATTCAATTTTAAGTCGCATTCTCCACCAATATAATGCAAAATTTAAAAATTTGTTGGCGCCAAACATTAGGTATTAGTTTCCATCCCTTAATCCGCTAGCTGTCTTGTAGAGGGCGCCACTTCGACAAAAAGGCGCTAGTGAGAAAAGAGCTTTGCAAAATCTCCTAACAAAACATTAGAGGTTTGAAACCAACCAAAAGAAATTTCTGTGGCACCTAAGAATTGGAATTCGGTTGGAATTTGGTTGGAAGAGGTTTCTGTGGCACCCCCGATTGTGAGCGATCCTTTAAAAATTATTCTCTCTGAGGAGCGAGTTACTAGATGCATTAAATGATGATTATTCCTAAACGTAATTTATATGCATAAATTGAAAAGACATGTTATTGCAAAAATGTACAAAAGAGACAATCTCCAAATTGTTTTGCAACAACTTTTTGTTTTGGTTAGGATTCTGCACTTAAAATATTTTTTAATCCATTTTGAATTTCTAATTTAAAGAGCAAACTTCTTGTTCCCTCTCTTCCTATGCATTTCGAGTACCAATTAATCTCAACCAATTAGTCCAATATGGAAATTTAATTAGACCTTTTAACTGAGTGTCTGGTTCAAACACAATTTATGAATGGGTTTTATCACCTCTGGGGAAATGGCCTCTGAAACATTTTTCCATTTCCTTCCACCCACGAAAATCACTTCGGTGCAAACAAATTTCCGCCCGGCGAGACAAAATGCATATGGAGAAGTTTGTGCAGGAAAAACAGCAACAGAGAGACCAAAACGATGGCCACTTAAAATTGCCAAGAATGGTGGGGACACGGGGGGAGGAGGATAAATTTACATAACGGGGCCGTGAACCTCTAAGCTCTGCTGTCTGGTTGAAAAACAATGTCACACACTCGGCGTAAAGTCACAGCCAGACAAAGACAATGACCAAAGTTCAAACCAAACACAAACACAAAGAGCAAAACAGATTGAGGGGGGGACAAAGCAAATTGAATCAGTGAAATGTGTTGCATACTTTTTGGTGGTGAATTTTACATATCTTACAGTTTGGGATGCACTGGCTTAAGAGAAATTACCTTTGGGGCGCATGCTCTTTATGGGTAGTAGAGTTTTCCGGTGGAATTTTAATGTGGCAGCAGGCAACTTTTATGCCCAGTTGACATTTAATTGACAAGCCAGTCAGGCACTCCAACTGAGAATCATTCTTTATGCCATGCGAGTGTGTGTGTGTGTGTTTGGTTGGGGTATTGTCCTGCAGTTGCTTGCAGTGCTTGTTACATATTATTATGATGTTTGGTTTGTCATAAACATTTGTAACATGTCCACCTCGTTCTCTGGTGGGTTGGGAGAGTGTGTGTGTGTGTACGTGAGTGCACAACGCAACATTTGTTACACAGGATTTTGCTTTTATGGGGACAGAGTTTTGCTGTGGTCTTCCCTTCACTACTTGAATCACATTACCAAAGGATTTTTCTATTAAAAATGTCAGCTTAAGTATTGAACATTATTTGCTAATAATTGCTTTGGGTAATAAATTAAACAAATACTTGGCTTTACAACCCCCAGACCCCCCAGATAGATATTTTTTGGCCCAAATAAAGTTAGTTTCACCTTGTCGTTTTTATATTTTTATTAATTTAACTTCAGTTGATCGCTAATGTAAGTATGAGAGGCTGGCGTGCGTTTAAGCGGCCTCAATGTTAGCTCAACTGTTCAAAGTAAAGCGAGGCCCATAGCCTATTTACATAGACTTCACAAATGTGCTGTTAAGCGTTACATTAACGGTAATTGTTACCTCCTCGTTTGTTTTGCCTTAATTTCTTTTGCAATAACGTTTCCTGGTTCATAAAACAGACCAATAGCAAAATTAAACTAGATGTATTTGTATACATTATATATCAGTCCATAAAGGAAAAATAATTGACGAATTTTTGGATAGGAAGGACATATAATAGACATTAACCCTGCTTCTTAATTCACCAAATATATGCAAAGAGCAATATATTTCTAGTAATCAAGGATTTAAAGGATTTCAGAAAAAGCTCCAAATATTCAGATTATTCTAAAAAGTCATCTGAAGTGAAAAGTAAAGAAGAAAAGGGATTGGAAATCCTAAACGATCAAGTTTAACGAGGAGAAGATCATGGTTCAAAGAATCAAATGCCTTACTGAAGTCGGTGTAGATGACATCAGTTTGTTTTTTTAAAAGGAATCCATCGTTAACCATTGAGGTAAATTCAAGCAAATTGGTCGCAGTTGACCGACGCTTTGTAAATCCATGCTGGAAAGGTGTTAAGATCGATTTACAATAGTGCTGTAGGGAAGAGGTTATAATTTGTTCAAATAATTTTGGAATAGCGGATAGTTTAGCTATTCCCCTTTAATTGTTTTATGAAGAGGAATAATATAAGATTCTTTCCAAAGATTTGGAAAAATAGCAGATTCTAACAAAAGATTAAAAAGCTTACGCAAAGGATTCCACAAAGAAATACAACACTCTTTGAGCACACAACTAGGAATGTTGTCAGGCCCAGGGGAGTATGAAGATTTTAATGATTTTAAATGAGAAAGTAAGGAGCTTTCGGAAATCGAGGGAGCAGTTATCGAGTTAGAAGAAGTAATGTTATAGGGATAAGAAGTATTAGTAAAGCGCGTAGAGGAATAAGTAGACTGAAAGAAGTCGGCGAACAGGTCTACGGCAGTAGAATCATTGTCAGCCTTTTGGTCACCCAGAAAAATAGAAGAAGGTAAAGAAGAAGATCTACGTTTAAAATTGACAAAGCTGTAGAATTGCTTAGGGTCCTCTGCGAATTGAATTTTACATCGGACAAGATATTTCCTGTAGCACTCAGCATTGAAAAGTGTAAAGTTCGATTTTGCAATTGAGTATTTAGAAAAGTCAACGACAGAACCAGAACTTTTATACTTTTTGAAGCATCTAGACTTAATATTTTTTAAATTAGAAAGTCTAGGACAGTACCAAGGAGGATTAATGGACACTGGAGAGGGAGCGCTATTAGGAACACAGATATCTAAAAGAGAATTAATGGAACTATAAAAAAACTAAAAGCAAAGTCTAAATCAACCGAATTGTACAAAGGAGTCCAGCTGTTAAAATAAGTTGATTTAATAACGTAAAGTTTCCTTTTACAAAACAACGACGACACTCAAAAAAAAAACAAAAGCTAACGATTCGGTGTTAATTTTATTCTGTTTTGGTCTAAAATTTGGTAAGAACAATTCGCTCTTGAAAATTCTTACTTTGAGTACAAATCGTTCTTAAATTCGAAGTTGACCGTTAAAAATTCAAAAATTTGAAATAAAAATCCTTGATTCAAGAAAAATAGTTTCAATTTAAGATCATTTCGTGCTTGATGTAAAATCGAGTTCTTACATTAAGTATAAATCGCTCTTAGCTAACATTAATAGTCTAGAGCATGCTATTTTCAGCTCAAAAATCTTAAAAATCCCGAATCGTGCTTATCATATCCAAAATGTTCTTGATGCTCTTGAATCAAAAAAATTCCGTACTTAAATCAATAATTTTTTGTCTTATTGAAGTTTTGAAACTAAACATTCTTGATATCAAGCCTACAGCTTCTCACAATCTCTTGGCGTGTGTGCTCTAAATTTTTCACACAAGAGAAAGGGACCTAGAGCTTAACACCGAATCCGAACGGCATAGTTTGAGAATTTGCTTTTTCATGGCTAAATTACTTCACAGCTGATGCCAATAGCTGGTGAAGGTGACTCGGGTGTGTTCAAGCTATTTTCTAAAGAAAGAAAAAAAGGTGTGAGTGTCATTTACACTCACAAGGCTTTGATGTGAAACATGATTGTAAATTAAAAACCTGTTTAGGGGCTGTTTATGGACTGTTTATACGGTCAGTCACTGTTCATAGTCACTGTCAAGTCACTGCTGTACGTCACTGTCAAGTCACTGCTCAGTCACTATCAAGTCACTATCAACTCACTGTTTAGTCACTGAAAAATCACTGTTAAGTCATCTCCACACAGTTTCCTTCTCTATTCACCCCACTTTCAATCCTCTCCCTGGGACACTCCTTATATGTGACGTCAGCGTCACGTGACGCTGAAATCAAATTTTTACTTCTACTAAATCTTCCCTACCGAAATTAAGGATGGTTTACATCAAAAACTTTTATTATTAGTTGTTCAGAGGCGGGATCGAACCCACGACACACGGTATACTTTTGGTATACTTTCAGTAAGTTTTCTCACGAGCCTTACTACCCTTATGTGGATTTCATGATTCCTTTTTTGGGTTTGCTTGACAAAATTTCTTGACATTCTGGCTCTAGAGGGTTTGATTCCAGCACATCGCACCAAGCGATTGTAGAAGCTGCAAAAATTTATGAGGCGGACCTGATTCATTGCACCAAAACCGAGCTGATACATAAAATTACTATGTGGAACAAGAGTTGTGAGAGGCACTACAGCTCAAGAAATCGAAGAAATTCAATCATGTTTTTCCGAGCGTTGCAATACTGTTGCAAGTGTTCTCGATGATCCCCGTGACCTCGGCAACAGCTGAACGGACTATTTCTCTGCTGAAAAGATTGAAATCCTACCTGTCTGAGGACAGACCAACGGGTTAGCGCTGGGAAGGCTGTCGTCAACTTTGCCCAGTGACGAAATAGTACATACATGTTTTGCCCAGACAAACCTCGTCGTCTTGCAACATTGGATTGGGCGGTTGAGGTTCTTGATTTCAAGTGTTGTATAAAAAGTCTTGCGGTATTTCCGCAAGCTTGTCTTTACAAGCGCGTAGTTCTAGTTGTATTCGTCGCATCGGTTCACGCTAGAGCTTTTGAAAGCTCTTTTCACGCGCTAACACGTGTTTGATTTATTGTTGTTTGTTTTTAGTCGTTCGTGAGTTATAGCGTCGCAAACATGGAGCAAAATAAAGAGAAAATACGGCATATTTTACAGTACTACTACGATAAAGGCAAAAATGCATCTCATGCTGCCAATAAAATTTGTGCAGTTTATGGACCCGATACAGTTTCCATTTCCACCGCACAACGATGGTTTCAACGTTTTCGTTCTGGTGCAGAGGTGATCGAAGATGCGCCACGGTCCGGAAGGCCTGTCGTCGAAAATTGCGATAAAATCGCTGAATTGATCGAAAGAGACCGGCATAGTAGCAGCCGTAGCATCGGCCAAGAGCTGGGCATGAGTCATCAAACCGTTATAAACCATTTGAAGAAGCTTGGATTCAAAAAGAAGCTCGATGTATGGGTGCAACGACTGACGCAAAAAAAAATTTTGCCCGTATATGAATCGCTTCTGAATCGCAACAAAATCGACCCGTTTTTGCGCGCAAATGGTCGTGGTCGAAAAGCGGTGAAGCTGCCCAGACGGTGGCCAAGCCTGGATTGACGGCCAGGAAGGTTCTTCTCTGTGTTTGGTGGGACTGGCAGGGAATCATCCACTATGAGCTGCTCCCCTATGGCCAAACGCTCAATTCGGACCTGTACTGCCAACAACTGGACCGCTTGAATGCAGCACTCATGCAGAAGAGGCCATCTTTGATCAACAGAGGCCGAATTGTCTTCCATCAGGACAACGCCAGGCCACACACATCTTTGGTGACGCGCCAGAAGCTCCGGGAGCTCGGATGGGAGGTTCTTTTGCATCCACCGTACCGCCCAAAGCACGCCACACTTACTCTTTTCCGCCCAAAGAGCCCAAGCAGTCGGTGGTGGGCCTAAGGGGTCCCCAGAAAATTGGCTCTCGAGTTTTTTTAATAGGGGAAGCGAGCTGCAAAAAACCCAATTTTATGAACAATTCAAGAAACAATGAAACACCGCAAAGACTTTTTGTATATATCGAGATTTGACTGGACCAATACCACGAATCCAGAATAAATTTCTCTTCGAAGAAATGTGGAACGAAGACTTCAAAGTACTAGAATACATTTTGTTGAGTGCCCGATGATGCTTGGCAGCTGACAAAATATTGACAAAATGAGTAGAGAGCTTTAAAAAGCTTTTTCTTGGCCGCTGCCGACTAGGCGGGAATGGCCCAAAAATTTAAAACTTTAAAACCGTTGCTCAAAAAATTGTTAAATTTTTCCAAAAAAAAACGCCAAAAAAATTTTTTAACCAAACCAGTTTAATTATGTCTACGAAAAATAATAAAATAAAAATTAATTTAAAAAAAAATTTTTTTAATAATAAAATTATTACTAAAAACGACAATAATCAACCCTTTTGTCACAATTGTCGACCACAGGAAGTTCTCTGGTACACAGTAAAACCCCAAAGACACTTAACATCCAAAAACAACTGCAACCCATTTTAATGAATTTAATTAAAATTCATTATAAACCATATGAGCTGCCCAGACCAGACCCGACCAGACCAGGAAGCGAAAGGACACCATGGCACGTAGTTTGCCCGTAGTTAACCCAAGACAATTTGCGTAATGAGTGAGTGTGTGTGTCTCTCGCTTCAAACAAGTTTTAAAAAAGTCTGCAGTTGAATAGAAAACAGGAAGATGAAAACTCTTGCTGGTGCTCTTGTGGCAAACTTATCACCGAGTGTGTAGCTGCAGGCAGGAGGACACCCAAGGGTACACACATAACTTTGACAACAATGGGGACAACCTGCAATATTTACACAAATTTTTCGCATATTAAGCTGCATAAATTTTGTGCGCGAAACTATTTGGCCAAATAACTTTGGCGGCTGACAACAGATAGCTGAGACACCCCCCTGACAATTATTTAATTTAAAGCTGAGAAGTGGAAGGGAATGATGAGCCGTTGAGTGCGTCAAGTTTTTCATAAAGCCAAAGCCCAATTGCTGCGGGCCAAAGGGTCTGAGTTGGTCTGAGGTTAAGCAGCCATAGAGAGACTTTACTTTTTAAGTAATTAAAAAACACAAAAAAAAGAAACAGGGGAGAAAGTGGAAGGGTCGACTGTGAAATGCCCTAGAGCAAATATATGTTGTCTTCATCGGCTAAAGACAGACAAAAACCAGTATACCCGCTTCGATGAAGCGTCGCATGAACTTCTTGAAAGCGCCAACCCATGTCAGGAAGCTTTGGCAACCAGTTAGCCCAAAAGCCGAGCAGAGTGCTCAGGGTAGGCCTATTAAACCGTGTAATGGCGTGAAGCGGGCGTGTGTAACTGTGCTCCAGCAGGTTGGCCGGGTGGAAAAGTTGAAGGCGTCGCCGACAGTGAAAGACTGCAATTAGAGGCAATTTGGTTTGTGTGCTGGGTGTGGAGGAGACTGCCTGCTTGGCCAACGAGTGCGTTGTCCTTTCAGATAATGTGCTTTGTTATTGCTGGGACACAGGAATTGCAGCAACAGCCGCTGCACTGAAAATTGCATGTCAAAGACAGATTTACGAGAAGTCCCTCCCAGCAACACCAACAACAACAACAACAACAACTACAGGAACATCTCGGGCAGGCATTTTATTTATGATAAGAACAAACTCTTTCGGGGCTTGGAGGTCGGCCAAAGTTTTTGTGCCCCCGGGACACGCCATTGGGCCATATGAGATAATAAATAATGGTTTAATTAAGCGCCAGCTTACAAAACACGTAATTAATTGATTTTGCGAGCAGTTCGAGTCTTCCGTTTGCAAGTGGAAAATTGAAATACAATGAGAGTTGATTTTATGGCCGCATTTTGTTGGCTAATTGCCCAAAAACAGTTTTGGGCAGCAAGTGATTTTTCAAGTTTTACGGAACAGGCAGCCGAATGAGAGAGAAAGAGTAGGTAAATGGGTGTGTTTTCAGAAGTTACACCTACAACTTGGATAAGAAATGATTCATGTTTAATGGATTTTGTCATGGTTTAAGGTTAATTGGGATAATTCAACCCGACTGACTGACTGACAGACTGACATATTTTCAATCCACCGCCAAAACTGCTTATCCTAGAGATCTAAGATTTGGCAAAGACCTTTGTTTAGTTATGCAGGCGCGCACTAAGAAAGAAAATTTGGAAAATTTGTACGCGAAGTAGGTGAAAACGCCAAAAAAAAAGTTTATATGGGCCACATCAAATGAATTGGGGAGCTCAGGCCATATTGTGGAGAAGATATATGAGAAAAATTTCTCTCGTCGAAATGAGAAGAAAAGGGGGGGGGACGAAAGAGTGGAGAGCGCAGGAAGGTGGGAAAAGAGTCAATGCTGCGGGAAGAGTGGGGAAAAAGAGAAAAAGACTATTTGAATTGAATTATATTGAAGAGTGGCTGCCATGAGGTCAATTTTTTTGACATTTAGTTCGAAATTAATGGTTCAACGAAACGGGACTTATATCGAAGTTTTATCCAAAAATATTGTCTCTTTAAATTTTTGGAAAAGACTTCGGATCTATACATTCCCAATTATGGACAAGCAGTGCTGATGCTGCTGTGAAATCCACAATCTTTATCAGGCCTTTTCCCGTTTTCGATTTCGATCAAATTATGCGGAATCGAAATTGTTAAATGTTCTTGCTTCCAAAAAACCGACTGTGTTATACGAACTTTAACTTCAAAGTCACAGTTACCTTCATTCGATCCACTAGATGGCAACAAGACTCGACCAAATTCTTTAATCGTTTCTTAGAAATCAGAACTCTTACCAATTCCGATTAATCGGATTCGGAAACGGGAACAGACCTATATATATTTACTACATAGATATGGGCGCGGGATAGAAATATAGCTAGACCCGAAATTCACATCCACTTGACTGAAGGGATAAATATATAATTCCGGAATATTTGAGCGCCTAGAATATTTAGTTGATTTCTTAAGGACTGAATGGGAAAAATTTAACATTTACCACGCATAATTTTGATATATATTTAGCAGCTGTGAATTTGAAGCTGTCTACAAGATCTAACAACACAATTGCTACAAATTCTTAAAAGCTTGTACGCGAGCAAAGTTGCGGCGGGTTAAGCTAGTGGTATATAAATCAGCAATGACAATCTTTTCAAAGAAAAAAAAAGGGAGTAGAAATACCAACAACAAGATCACTGGCTGCTGTGTTCTTCCCCTTTTAATGTAATTCTGTGAAGTTACTATCAAGTCACTGTTAAGCCATTGTTTAGTCACTTTCAAGTCATTGTTTGGACAATGTAAAGTCACTGTTAAGACACGACAAGTCGTTTAGTCACTGTCAAGTCACAGTTTAGTAACTGTAAAGTCACTGTTTAGTCATTGTTTCGTCACTGTTAGGCCACTGTTTAGTCACTGTCGAGTCACGTCGTCAGTGTTTAATCACCCCATTTTTAGGGGAAATTCGATTTGTGCGACCTCTAAACGTCTTTCGAAAAACCTGAAAAAAAAAATTCTCAAAAAAGCTTTCAGAAAATGCCGGTGCAAAACATCGTGTGTTACAGGCAACAGTATCAATGCTCACACTGTCAAAGCGAGACATTTTACTTAACTATCTAGTGTCTGATTGGGAGTTGATGATCTACTTCGATTCGTTAACAAAGCCAAGTGTGAGTGCTAGCATTAGCAAAGGAACTTTATTTACATATATGATAGGAATATCACACAGAGAACACTGTTAAAACTGTTAACACTATGAACATTATTAACACTAGCAAACAGGTTTTATATACAACACGAAAGTATATCGTGCAATGATCAATGCATAAGCGCAGTTCACAGCCATGGGATGGTATCAAAACCGCTAAGTGCTTAAGAAACTGCTTTTCAAGACCACAAACGACCACACATAACAACATAACCACGATTATGTGCATATTGAACTGCGATAAATACCATGGATAACCAATGTTAAAGAACTTAGTGAAGATCGTGAAGAATGTTTAAAACCACTTTCCGTGATGGACAAATCATTACATCGCTGAAAATTACCAAAGAGGTTCAAAAATAGTAATAATGCCAAAACAACTTCACACTTAACCAAGAGGAAAATTATGCAAGAATAAAGCGCATTAACGCAATTAAAAGCTGAAAGAACTCCATGGTAAAAAACCGCTAAGTGCTTAAGAAACAGACTTGCAAGGCGACAAATGACCACACATACTTTATATTAATGATTATGACAATACTGAACTGCGATGAAAACCATGGATGACCAATGGTAAAGAATATAGTCAAGATCATAAAGAATGTTTTAAACCACTTTCCGTGTCTGACTAATCAGTAAATCCTTAAAAAATACCAAGGAGGATAAAAAATATTAACATTGCGATTCTTATTTATTTGTCCATAACAGCTGTTATTCTTTTAAAAATCATGTTTGATCCACAACTATTATCGCATCATCCAACTGCAAGTCGAAAGCCTCTAACAGCCGCTTCTTCATTGTACCGTCACATATATAATGCAAAGCTACGCATATATGTATAGGATGTTTTTGAAAAAACTATCCGTCCACGCGCCTGACGTGATTGCATATCCATTACCTTTTATTAAAGATATATCCTTCATCACTGAACCGAGTTCCTTTTTATAGAGGTCCGTAACATTTCGTGATACCATTTGGTTGACGTTAAAACTAGGTCCAAGACGATTTCCTAATTCAAGGGCAAGTGATATGAGATCTTTTAGACCAGAATCGCTTTTGACTCTGAATGGCCGACAATTTTGAACGACCCACTTCGTCACAGTTGACCGTTGTGAGCGATGATTTCGTTTCCGCGTCTACGTGTATGGAAGGTTCATGCCCGTTACCAATCACTTACATTTTGAAGATCCTATTGCATTTGGTCAAACTTTCATATTTAAAATCACTTAAGCAATTTCCCCAACACATTTGGAATTTCATTTTTCGTCTCCCCAAGTACATGACAAAACACGTCTCACACCTTGCTTCTATCGTGTTATCAGCTAATGCTATATAGACCACTACTTATATTGGCTCTTATTTCAGTTGTTGTTACAGAAAGTGCGGACTCAATGGAACATGTTTATAAATCAAATAAATTAATATATGTTCTTGTTTACTATTTTCGTGTACAATTTTAAACTTACATTACGAGAATTGTTCTCCATTTTTAAAAATAACAAAGCTAGTAGTAGGCAAATTATAACCAAATCAACACTGTTAACACGAACTGAAACTAGTGTGAGACCGAGACATACGAGATGACAGGAATCACTTGGCAGGTTAACTTTGACTCAATGAATCTTTGAATTAAAATGAAATTAAATAATTCAATAAGATTTGTTTCGTTTCGACATATGAGTTGGTTTGATAGTGTGCACAGTGTGATTGCCTACTGTTAACATGATTTAGTGTGAGCCCGTGCAGTGCTCTATAATAAGTACCGTTCAAATCAAATTATTTGTCACTCTAAACTTTTTAATAATGATTTCGGTCCCTGCTCGATACTCAACATCGATACTCAGAGGAAGATACTAAGTAACCGATACTCAATACTCGCTACTTAGTACCCTATACTTAGTACTCAGGACTCGATACTCAGTACTCAATCTGCAGTTCCATCCAGGAAATGGCAAAGCCGGCTGACTTTCCAAAGACAAAGGCGTACCCAAAAAATTCTTTTACAAATACAAAATATTTCCAGTTTTTGATCCCAAGATCTTCGCTCTAGAAATTTGATAATATTTGAATGTTCTCTTAATGAGACTAATTTTCGTTTTTAAACTTATCTTAATTACAGTCGAAAGTTTGGCTTTCTCGTTTTTAAACTTAACCCTGGTTTATCTGACCAAATATGAAGTCCCCCTAATCGCAAAACTATTTCGAAAGTGAGAAATGGGGAGAGTTGTTGTTAATCTAGAAACTATTTAAGAACCATCCACTATTAAAGGTAGTTTACGTAGTAAAGGTGGGACTTTTCCTGCGTTTAAATTGCACTATTTGTGCTTCTACCCATGTGTTTGGACACGTTGCTGCATTCAAAACTTAAGATCCGAATCTAGAATAGTCGACCGACTATAAAGATGTTAGCAAGCCTGACCCTATACCCTCGCCCACCCTCTTCAGCATTTGGCTTCGCGTGTCTTTTGCCCTTTCAAGGTAATAATAGCTTTTAAATTGTTATCAGATAATTTTCATTTTATTTTTAATGGAATCATCTACTAGGATTTGTATATAGCAATCTCTTATTCATTCCTTCTTATTCTTTTCTCCTTTCATGGACTAACCCAGTTCAACTTTCAGCATCCCTTTGCCTGTGCATTTCTTATCATTCCCACTGTCATGTCCCCCCATCATCAAGTTTCTTCAAAACAACCTTAAGCCGTCAGCCTGCTCGTTGCAACCGAAAAGAGAATCCCTCTTTCAGCCATTAAGGCCAATGCACACGAAGCAATTTTGCTACAGGAATTCTCCCCCTCGTTGTTATTACCAACCCGAGTCTCTAATGGGACAAAAATGGTTTCGGGGAGGGAGTATAAAATCCAAGTCTACAATAACATTGCATGGGATTCCATCAATGGCAACTCGCTGCTCTCCTCTCCTTCCTCCCTTCTCTCCAGTGTTATGATGCAACCCTTGTGCAAAGTTCCTTATCAGTTGTCAAGGTTCATGGAGACAGACATTAACCCAACCTGTGGCAGGCATGTATCGGTAATTTGAAGGAACTGCGCAGGTCACAACAAAAGTGCCGGAATGCCGGTGAGAAGAGACGAAAATGGGCGAATAAGAGAGAGTTCTTCAAAAAAAGGGGTATACAAGGGGGGGTGTGGTTACTCCCACTATTTTGTTTACCACCATTTTTGGGGGTTGCTTTGCTTTGGGTTGAGAGCGTGGCGAAAGCGTAGTAAAAACGGTTCCGTGTTGAAATTGTCCCGTGTGTGTTCGGTGTTTCTGTATGCTGCTCTGTGTCTGGCAGTCAGGACGACATTCAACGGCTTAAACTGCGTACAAACGGTTGTGAAACTCCCACTTTATCCTTCGTTGTCTCTGCAATGCGCGACGCGTGAAATCGAAAGAAAAAACAACACGAAAAAATATACAAATTGTACAAATTGTGAACAATGTTTGTTTAGTGTTTTTTTTTGGGGGAACGGAAAAAGGCTCCCAGCAAAAGTCAAACCACAAAACGGCATTTAAAGTTTCTTGTGTCTGCGGCGGCTTATTTGCCCTGCCCTGCTGCTCCCCTCTACGTCGCTCTCTCTCTCTCTTTCTTTCTCGCTCCCTTGGCTGTAGTTTGCCGCTTTTGTAAATCAATAAACGTCGAGGGTGGCAAAAAAAAATCGCAAATGTTGTTAACAACGACAACAACAACAAAATAGCGGGAAATAAATAAATT